>MCJB01047825.1:11099-34036 GCA_002018475.1 Nicotiana obtusifolia | reverse complement strand
TGTTGGGTGCTACATTCGAGGAGGTGGTTGGTATCGCTCGCGAGATTGAGACGGTTCGTCTTCAGGAGCGAGAGGAGAGGGAGGCCAAGAGGCCTCGAGGATCGGGCAGTTATAGTGGTACTCCTTCGAGGGGCCAGTTTCAGCATGGTAGAGGTCGTTCTTTCAGGCTTGCTCAGTTAGCCCGTCTAGAATATCGCGGGGCATCTTCAGGTCGTGGTTATCATGGGGCGCAGCAGGGCCGGTCATCACTCAGCGCTCTTCCAGCTTAGAATTCAGCTCATGCTCCGTCAGCCTAGGGTTCTTCTATGCCTAGTGCATCTTCTAGACACTTCGGTGCGAGGGGTTCCCTTCAGTCCTCTTCTCCAGCACCAGGGAGCTGTTATGAGTGTGGCGAGATGGGCCACATGTGAAGGAAGTGTCTTTATCGTGGTGCTAGTTCGTCTCAGCAGAGGGGTCAGCCCTCGACTTCTGCTCCAGTTACTTTACCACCCGCCCAGCCAGCTAGGGGTGGAGGTCAGGTAGCCAGGGGTCGCCACAGAGTGGGAGGTCGATCAGGCGGTGGCCAGGCTCGTTTCTATGTTATTCCAGGCAGGACAAATGCCATTGCTTCAGATGCTGTCATTACAGGTATTGTTTCAGTCTGCCACAAAGATGCCTCTATATTATTTGATCCCGGTTCCACCAATTCTTACGTGTCCTCATATTTTGCTCATTATTTGGGTACACTCCGGGAGTTTCTTGCTTTACCTGTTCATGTGTCTACCTTGATGGGCGATACTGTTGTTGTATACCGTGTGTACCGGTCATGTGTGGTGACTATTGGGGTTCTGAAAACAGGAGTGGACCTATTGCTATTGAGCATGGTGGATTTTGATGTCATTTTGGGCATGGATTGGTTATCTCCGTGTCGTGCTATTCTAAGCTGTCATGCTAAGACAGTCACTTTGGCTATGCCGGGTGTACCGCTGATCGAGTGGCGTGGTGTGACTGATTATGTTCCTAGTAGAGTGATATCGTTCTTGAAGGCCCAGCGTATGGTTTGGAAGGGTTACCTTTCATATCTAGCGTTTGTGAGGGATTTTGGAGCTGAGACTCCTAGCATTGATTTTGTTCCAGTTGTGAGGGATTTTCCCGATGAATTTCCTGCAGACCTTCCGGGCATGCCACCGAACAGGGATATTGATTTTGGTATTGACCTGGTGCCGGGCACTCAGCCCATTTCTATTCCACCGTATCGTATGGCACCAGCAGAGTTGAAAGAATTGAAGGAGCAGCTTCAGGAACTCCTAGATAAGGGGTTCATTCGGCCTAGTGTGTCACCTTGGGGTGTGCCGGTTTTGTTTGTGAAGAAGAAGGATGGCAAAATGAGAATATGCATCGATTATGGGCAATTGAACAAGGTAACAATTAAGAAAAAGTATCCTTTGCCTTGCATTGATGATTTATTTGACCAGCTTCAGGGACCGCGAGTGTTCTCCAAGATTGATCTCTGTTCGGGTTATCACCAGTTGAAGATTAGGGATTCAGATATTCATAAGACTGCTTTCAGGTCTAGATATGGTCACTATGAGTTTTTTGTTATGTCTTTCGGGCTAACCAATGTCCCAGCAACGTTCATGCATTTGATGAACAGTGTATTTCGGCCTTATCTAGATTCGTTCGTTATTGTATTCATTGATGATATTCTAGTGTACTCGCGTAATCAAGAGGAGCACGCCCAACATTTGCGAGTTTATTGCAGAGATTGAGGGAGGAAAAGCTTTATGCAAAATTCTCTAAGTGCGAGTTTTGGCTCGGTTCAGTGGCTTTCTTGGGGCACGTAGTGTCCAGCGAGGGTATTCAGGCTGATCCAAGAAAGATAAAGGTGGTTCAGAGTTGGCCTAGACCGTCCTCAGCCACAGAGATTCACAGCTTTCTTGGGTTGGCAGGCTATTATCACCGGTTTGTTCAGGGATTCTCATCCATTGCATCGCCCTTGACCAAATTGACTGAGAAGGGTGCTCCATTTGTATGGTCGGACGAGCGTGAGGAGAGCTTTCAGAAGCTTAGGACAGCCTTGACTACAGCTCCAGTATTGGTTTTGCCATCAGCTTCAGGTTCATATACCATGTTTTGTGGTGCTTTGAGAGTTGGGATTGGTTGTGTATTGATGCAGGAGGGTAGAGTTATTGTCTATGCTTTTCGTCAGTTGAATTCCCATGAGAAGAACTACCCCGTTCATGATTTGGAGCTTACTGCCATAGTTCATGCATTGAAGATTTGGAGGCATTACTTGTATGGCGTATCTTGTGAGGTGTTTACTGATCATCGCAGCCTTCAGCATTTGTTCAAGCAAAAGGATCTTAATTTGAGGCAGCGGAGATTGTTGGAGTTGCTCAAGGATTATGATATCACTATATTGTACTATCTGGTAAAGGACAATGTGGTGGCCGATGCTTTAAGCTGAAAGGCAGTGAGTATGGGGAGTTTGGCATATATTCCAATTGGGGAGAGATCCCTTGCAATTGATGCTCAGGCCTTGCCCAATCGGTTTGTGAGATTAGATATTTCGGAACCTAGTCGGGTGTTGGCTTGTGTGGTTTCTCGGTCTTCCTTATATGATCGCATCAGAGGGCACCAGTATGACGATCCGCATTTGCTTGTCCTTAGGGACAGAGTTCAGCATGATGACGCTAGAGATGTGACCATCGGCGATGATGGAGTGTTGAGGATGCAAGGCCGGATTTGTGTGCCCAATGTGGATGGGCTTCGGGAGTTGATTCTGGAGGAGGCCTATTGCTCGCATTATTCCATTCATCCCGGTGCCGCGAAGATGTATCAGGACTTGAGACAGCTCTATTGGTGGAGTAGAATGAAGAAAGATATTGTGGGATTTGTAGCTCGGTATCTCAACTGTCAGCCGGTAAAATATGAGCATCAGAGACCAGGTGGCTTGCTTCAGCAAATGGTTATTCTCGAGTGGAAGTGGGAGTGGATCACTATGGACTTTGTTGTTGGACTTTCACGGATTTTGAAGAAGTTCGATGCTATTTGGGTGATTGTGGATACGCTGACCAAGTCCGCGCACTTAATTCCTGTGTGTACTGCATATTCTTCAGAGCGGTTGGCAGGGATTTATATCCGGGAGATTGTTCAGCTGCATGGTTTCCCAGTTTCTATCATTTCAGATAGAGGTACTCAGTTTACTTTGCAGTTTTGGAGAGCCATGCAGAGAGAGTTGGGTACTCAGGTGGAGTTGAGCACAGCTTTTCATCCTCATACGGACGGGTAGTCCGAGCGTACTATTCAGATATTGGAGGACATGTTGCGTGCATGTGTTATTGATTTCGAAGGTTCATGGGATGAGTTTCTACCCCTTGCAGAGTTTGCTTATAACAACAGCTACCAGTCGAATATTCAGATGGCTCCGTATGAGGCTTTGTATGGGAGGCGGTGTAGATGTCCAGTTGGTTGGTTCGAGCCCGGCGAGGCCAGGCTTATTGGGGACTGATTTGGTTCAGGATGCTCTAGAGAAGGTAAAAGTGATTCAGGAGAGGCTTCGTACAGCGCAGTCGAGGCAAAAGAGTTATACTGATAGGAAGGTTCGAGATGTGTCCTACATGGTTAGTGAGAAGGTCTTGCTGAAGGTTTCGACCATGAAGGGTGTTATGAGATTCGGAAAGAAAGGGAAATTGAGTCCTCGGTTCATTGGGCCATTTGAGGTGCTTCGGAGGATTGGGGAGGTGGCTTATGAGCTTGCTTTGCCACCCAGCTTTCGAGTGTGCACCCGGTATTTCATGTCTCTGTGCTCCGGAAGTATATTGAGGATCCGTCTCATGTTTTGGACTTCAGCACGATTCAATTGGATGATGATTTGACCTATGATGTGGAGCCAGTGGATATTTTGGGTCATCAGGTTCGGAAGTTGAGGTCAAAGGATATAGCTTCAGTGCAAGTGCATTCGAGAGGTCGGCCCGTGGAGGAGGCTAGCTGGGAGACCGAGCGAGAGATGCGGAGCAGATATCCTCACTTATTTGAGACTTCAGGTATGTTTCTTGACTCATTCGAGGACGAACGTCTGTTTAAGTTGGGGAGAATGTGACGACCCGGCCAGTCGTCTCATGAGTTACCGCTCTGTTTCCCCTATTTGTGCTTCATTATCCGTGTTTTATGTGATCGAGTTGAATAGTTTGCGTTCGGAGTGGATTTGGTAAGAAATGAGACACTTAGTCTCTTTTAAGAAGGTTTAAGTTGGAAAAGTCAACCGGATGTTGACTTATGAGTTAGAGGGCTCGGATGTGAGTTCGATGGTTCGGTTAACTTCGAGGTGATTTATGACATAGCAGTGTGATCGTAATTGGTTTTGGAGGTCCGGTGTAGAATTAGGCTTGAATTGGTAGAGTTAGTATTTTGGCGATTTCCGGTTGTCAGGCGAGATTTTGATCCGAGGGTCGGAAAGGAATTCCGAGAGTTGCTGTAGCTTCGTTATGTCATTTTGGGATGTGTGTGCAAAATTTCATGTCATTCGAACGTTTTGTTGGAATTTTGATCAAAAGAGTAATTTAGAAGATTTTGAAATTCCTAGGCTTGAATCCTACGCGAATTTGGTGTTGTGATGTTGTTTTGAGCGTTCCAAAAGGTTGGAACAAGTTTGAATGATGTTATGGGATATGTTGGCATATTTGGTTGAGGTCCCAGTGGCCTTGGGTGAGTTTTGGGTGGTTAAAAGGACTATTTCATCTTTGAAAAAATTGCAGATTTTTTTTTAGTTTCCTTGAAAGATGTAGCCCTTGTATTCTAGTTTCCAGCAAAGTTAAACCATTCATGATTTGGATATTCTATGAGAAAGTTATGATTGATCGAAGTTGGCTGGTGGAGCAATTTCGACGGAATTTTCTGATGCACTTTAGAAGCTCATATCTCAGAATATATAAAGAGTTATATAGTGTATAACCTATCAAATGAAAGATCTTCTAGTCTAGTTTTTAAATCTTCGAACCATTGATCATTTGGATATTTCCACAAGGGGTTATGAGCGTTTTAAGAGAAGGTGTACACTAAGGAAAAATAGTAAGAGGATGTACAACCTGCACTGCGCAAGGTACAACTCGATGAAGCCTAGGCAAAATGTTTTTAAGTCTTCTTGTCTGCGATTTTGGGTATATTTTCACCCATAGTTGCTCATTTTTGGAGGTTCTTGAAGGAAATTAACGAGGGGTTCAAGGAGAATCGATTGGAGGTAAGAATTTCGGACCTAAAACTCTGCTATATTGTGAAATCTACCTAGAAAATCATTGAAGTCTTGCTAAAAATGGAAGAAATAGGGCTTGGGATTTTGAAGTTCTAATTGGGTATTTGGAGGACCATTTGGGGTCGGATTTGAGAAATTTTGATATGTATGAACTCGTTGGGAGATAAGGAACCCGTTGATGTGAAAATTTCTGAGCTTCGAGAAGTGGGCCCGGGGCTCGTGTTTTGCTAATTTCGGAATTTTTGGTATTTTTCGATTGTTTTCGCTTGGGCTTTGTCCCCTCATCATATTGCGACGTATTCGTTCTAATTTTGGATAGATTCGACACGCGTGGAGGCCAATTTGAGGGGCAAAGGCGTCGCGGGCTAGGGATTTAGCCGGTTCGAGGCGAGTAGTAATTGTAAATGATGTTCTGAGGGTTTGAAACCCCGGATTGTACATTGTAGTGCTATATTTAGGTGAGACACGCGCTCAATGATGAGCGTGGGGTCGTTTACTACTGGGGATTACGACTTGGTCCGTCCCGATTGATGATTTTTACCGCGTATTTGACTGAAACTTATTTGTTATCATCATGATTTGGGCTGGTTGCCATATTTGGCCTTCGTGCCAATTATTTGAACCCTTCGGGGATTTGTATCACTGTTTTCTCACTATTTGAACTTATTACTTGAACTCAGTCGTACTGTTTTTCACTGTTTTACAACTCAGCCACTTTTACTCAGTTTTGAGACTTAAATAATATTTTAATGCAATTTTTGGGCTGAGAACTACTGTTTTACTACACCTGAGGGGCTTGTGATGATTTTCTGACTGAGTGTGGTCGAGGCCAAATGTGAGGAAATACTGAGTGATGTGAAGCCAAGGGCCTGAGATACTTTATATGCCACGAGGTGGCTTGTGACTGATATGAGGCCGAGGGACTTTATATAAGCCACGAGGTGGCTTGACTGATATGAGGCCGAGGGCCTAGTTTTGATGCCACGAGGTGGCTTGATATTGCACTTGGGCTGTAAGGGGCCCCTCACGGAGTCTGTCCACCCCCAGTGAGCGCGGATACCCATTGTGATGTGAGATATAGGCCGAGGGGTTGATATTGTACTATGTGATAGCCCGAGGGGCTGATACTGATCCATGTGATAGCCCGAGGGGCTGGTACTGTTCTGAGATTTGAGCCCAAGGGGCTGGTACTTTTCTGCGATATTGCCCGAGGGGCGGATTTGTTGATACTGAGCCCAAGGGGTGATCTTCTATCTTCTTTTTTTACTTCACATTATTTACCTGAAAAATTACATGTTTTACCTGTTGAAAGGAGATTTTACTTGATTTCTCACTGATTTACTCTCTTCAAATGATGTTTTACTGCTTCATTATAGAATGCCTTGTGCTTTACGTGCTTTCTTACTTTCAATAAATATTTACATTTACTACTCACTGGGTCGGTGTACTCACATTACTCCCTGCACCATGTGTGCAGATTTAGGCTTGGTTCCACTCTGGAGTGCTGACTCCTCCCGTCCAGGCGGTGATTCAGAGACTACGAGGTAGCTGTTAGCGTCCGCAGCCCCGTATCTCCCTTATATTATTGTTTCTATATTCTTCAAACAGTTGTGCCAGATATTGTATTTAGTAGACTTATATCAGGATCCATAGTTGCTCATAACTTGTGACACCCCCGCTTTAGGCTGTGTCGGGATGGTTTCTATTATGGTTAACTATATTCCCCGAATTATTGCTATTAAATCATGCTTATATTGTTTTCATGTTAATTAACTACTTAAAATGAGATTTTGGTTAAATTGACTGGCCTTGTCTTCACGATAGGCGCCATCACGATCGGGTTTGGGGTTAGTATCGTGACAACGCGCCTATGTAGAGACCTGTTGAAATAGAAGGTTTTCACCTTATGTCCAAAGCAGACTTAGAAAAATTAGTGACTGACAAGTTAGCAAGTTTAGATTTAAAACCTTTAGAGATGGCCTCTGAATTTTCTGAGAATATCTTAGATCCTTCTAAAGACCATAAGGATGTTATACGGTCCGAGCTTAATAAGCCTAGGATAATAGGTAGCAGATATGCTAATAAACCTCCAATGAATACCTATCATTACCCTAGACCAACTCCACAAAATGAATTATTGGAAGAAAGGGACTGGAACCAGCCTAACACCAGTTATAGCGGGGATGCCATTTATCCAACTTCACCTCTACCTAGACCACAAGTAACATGTCAAGAGCCTCTGATGATGAACAACCCACTATTTCAACATGATCAAGAGGATACCTTGAATGAGTTGGACAATATCCAACAAGTTTTCAATGACGGATATAGAGGTAATTAAGTGTACCAAAGGGGAAGAGGCCAAAAGAGATTGAGAACATCTTTGGAAAAAGCAAATAGAATAAGTAAGGATGAGAGACAAAAGATTGAAAGAATTAAGGGAGAGAGAAATGACAACTCTAGTGTGGAAAAAAGAGAGGAAGAGTGGAGTGAAGTGAGTGAGTTGTCACAAGAAAAGAGTGAAAGGAGAGAAAAGAATAAGAGAAAACAAAAGGAGAGTGAGAATTTTCCTTATTGTAATGCTAATAACCTCTCTTCTTTCTCTAGTTGTTTTGTATGTTGTGTAGGAACTTTTGGAGTGGAGCCATCAAGTGAAGTTCAATCCACTCTGAAAGAAGATCGATCTACATTTTCAAGAGAACTTATGGAATTCATTGAGCAAGTTCAAGGTAAAGAGAATACTTTGGAATGGCTTAAAGGTAAAATAACTTATCCTTCTACTCATGATACTTTAGTTGATTTAGGTGATAGTTTAAGTTCGAAAGATAGCTATTAACTCGATAAGTTTGATATTTCATTATCTTGTAATGAGAAAAATAGTTATGGCTTGCACAAGCAAGAAATTCTTGTGCATTATTGGATGGTTCTAGTTCTTTGTTTAACGACTCCTTAGCTAGTGATGTGTGTGAAGTCGAATCTTATGATACCCCACCTTTACGGGATGATGCATGTGATGATTCTTTTGAATCTACTTTAACTTTGTTGAAAGAAAGTTTTGTCCTTTATGAAGAAGTGAATCAAGAAGGATGTGTTGATGATTATTTTAATTCTATTTTAATTTCTTTGGCAAAAAGATTCAATTTTTATGGTGAAGTGAGCAAATATGAGTGTGGAGATGCCTAGAGTGAACATGTTACTTACAATGACATAAATATAGAAGAAGAAAACTTCCATTTCTATTCCAACGAGTTGACTTCTCTCGTATTTTATCTTGATGACCCTTATGCATATTTATGTGATGGTTTTGTTGAGTGTGAGAAGGAGCGGCATACTTTTTGCTAAGTGTTTTTTCTTTTTTCCCGAGCGCAAGAATGGTATGTACGTTGGGCTTATGCTTATTTTGTATTTATATAAGGCCGTTGAGGTAAAGACTTAACTTTGAATATTGTGATATTCGTTATATGATGATTCATGATGAGCTTGGCATGTCTCTTAAGTTGTCATGTAAAGTTGTGGAAAAGTGTGCAGATATTTGGGGATTAAAACTTGTGTTTGACCCCCGATGTTTTTTCTTATCATGGTGAAGTGTCTTTCTTTGGACTGGAGAGTATGATTTCTATTGCTTCTTATGAAACTTGGTTATACCATAAGTGTGTGCACTTTGGTTGAGGATTTACAAGATTGTGATTTTGTTGGAAGCCTGAAACTTTACACTTTCTTAATTCTTCTCATGTGTATTATTTTTCTTATAGTCAAGTGTGTGTCATTTGTGTTGGAGATGTGTTCTTTATAGATTATGACACTTGGCTATCATAAGAGTGTCACTTTTGATGGCAAGATTTTGATTTTTGATATTTTAGCTTTGACATATATTGCTTTGATTGTGATTGACTTGGTACTTATGTTTGCCCCTTTCTTGGTTTTGCAATGTCCAAATTCATGGACAAATTTCTTTCAAAGGGGAGAGGACGATACACGCAGGATGAGCATGATTAAAGATTTCAAAGTTAATATCATAGCATTGGAGTGCTTTAAAGGATTCAAGATCAAGAAGGCTATACTTTTAATAGTTGTCTACACTAGTTCCTTTTAATTAGCTTAGGGGTATTTGGGGCATTTATAGCCAAATACCAACTCTAGTATAAATAGCCCTTAAGGGTTTTATTTTAGGTGGACATGATGAATGATAAACTTGAAGACATGCAAGTCTCACACTCTATCTGTATCTTTTAATTAATGCATTTATGTTTATGCCTTTAATTTCTTTATTGCTTTGTTTATGCTTTATTGGTGTTAAATTAGTCTTAATTGGTGAGTAATTAATAGCGAATAATTAATTGTGTAATTACTTTCTCCAGATTTTCAAGAGTTGCTAATCTTTTGAGAGTTTTCATAGCTTAGGGTTACAATTTATTAGGTTCATAGAGGTAATTAGGCTTGTTATTGTAAGGCCCCGTAAATTTCCAACAAGTAATTTAACATTTCGTGGAGCCAAAGTAGGATAATGTGTTTGCAAATTGTGAAAAAACAAGCCACGATGAGAACCTTTTGGGTTTAAGAATGAACGGAAGTGTTAATGGGAATATTTGGAGAAGAAGGCAATTCTGCGGTCCAATTCGTGACCACAGAACTGTTTCGCAAAACACATAAGCATCGCAGAGTGGAATAGAAAAATGGACAAATTTTGAAAACTGTTCTGCTGGCCGCATAATCATTCTGCTGGCCACACAAATATTCAGTTGGCCACAAATCCATTCTGCTGGTCACATAATCGATTCTGCTTCCCACATATCCATTCTACTAGCTGCATATCGATTCTGCTACCACATAACTGCACCACACATTTGACATCGAGGGTCATTTTTGGAAATTTTCTTGCCCGACCCTGTTTTGATTAATAACCTTTGGGGCTCATATTGGAGCATATATCTGATGTTTCAGAGAGAAGTGAGAGTATTTTAGAGAGAAAAAGAGAAAGCCTAACCATTCTAATCGACCATTCTTTCCCCAATCTTCAAGAATTGTGGACGCCACTCTCTAGACCATCATCTATCGGGGTAATCCTTCTCCTAAGCTTTCATGCAAGGCTATGGGTTTAAGTATGTAGTGGGGTTGGAGATAGGACATGCATGTGAAATTTGGTGGTAGAATGTGGGGTGATTGAACTAATTGGGGCAGTTTATTATTGAAATTGGTTGAGGGAAGAAGGGATTACCATTGTAGAGCTTTGTAGTCAATTTTGCATTATAGGTGTTTGACCAAATTTCTAAGAGAGTTATACCATGAGAATCTTTCTAATTATTATCTTATTTTCGCTATCTTCATATAGATTAATATTGGTAGAGGTGGGGATGTTTTAGTAACTTAAGGAAAGCTCAAGCAAGGTATGTTGGCTAAACTTCTCTCTTGGAATCGAATTACATGATGTTCCGGTAAGTTTCAAGTATGGTTGGCCCAAGTTCCTAATTCCTATGTTCCCAGTTATTCCTTATATATTTGACTATTCCGAATAAGTTTGTGTTTAAAGATATATACTAAAAATGTGGACCAAATTCTCCTATCATCTTATGTTCTCTGTCGGGATTGTATCCTAGTGTGACTAATAAGTCGTGTTACTATGATTTAAAATCACGTTTAAATTGCAAGTTGTTATGCCCAATTGTGAAAGAAAAACACAATGCACCTAAGACCCCCGTTGTTCATATTTATGCTAAGGCCTTGATTCCAAATGCTCTGATTGATGATGACTTATAAATATGCTTGAAAGTGAAAGAAATGAGAGTGAGATATAAAACGTGGCGATGGTTGCTGTAACTAGTGAATTTGATTTGAAGTCGTGTTTAAATCGTAAATCACCATGCTCTCCTTTAGAAATATTTCCAACATGATTTGAATTCTTACATACTCATGAGTTGGAAATGTGCATTGCCTTTTGCGAAGAAGTATTTCAAAAAGATTTGGAGTATTACTCTTTTATGATTTTTAACTTGTGTTGCGATTACAAGTCATTGTGCTTCATACCTTGGAAATGAATTTATTATGATTAAAGCCTTCACTACTAATGAACTTAAAGTTATGATTTCTGAAGTATTATATATGTTGATGTTTGTAATGATGATCATGGAAAGTCAAGAAATGAAAGTGTTGGAACACGAAATATGAGATACGGCCGACATGCCAAGAATGATATTACATTTGTGGCCACTAGAGCCAATAAAATGAAAAGATGAGTAAAAGACTATGAGTAATATCTATTGTCCGCCCATCTCGGTATGACCTTCATGTCCACCTAGATCATGCCTCAGCGAGTAACTCACTTTGTTCCTAGTATTATTGTTGCCCATGACGTGACCTGGTATTGCAGTTTGAGAGTTATCATGGCAAAAAGGTGTCTAACTCATAACAAGTGTCCATTCTCTATTTACACCTCTACAACATGTTCTGATTGTGATCCTTGTTAGTGAACTTATTGTTCTAGTCTCCCGACACTTGCTGGGATAACCATGAGAGAGCGTGTCCTTCCACGAGTTGCTTTAGCACTGCCTTTTTCATAAGACCCTTAATAGGCTCTCGTAGACCGAGTACACATTTGGGGTTATCATAGCATCATGTCTGTTTCCCATGTTTTTACTATCCTTCATTTTAGCATCTTGGTACTTTTCAAGTCATAAAATCCATGGCGTACTCATTATGAACGTTCGCAAACCTTCCATGATTATTCTATAGTGCATCCTTAGGTTCCGCTATCTTTAAACACTCGGCTTCTAGAATCATTTACTATGCCATTGTCATGTGCAGAGAGTTTACTGTCCTTGACATTTCCACCTCCCTAGGTGGATAGGGGTCAATCATTTGCCTTTCTCTCCAGAGCATCATATTAACTATTAGCACCTCTCTAACCAATACATAACTCAATCCCAACATTAAGATTTCCTAGCTACATGGTTTCACTCGTCTATGGTTGAAGTTAAGTAGCCTTACCGCGTCCTTTCCCTCCTCACTTCAGGTGGATGTTTCAGATTTTGAAAAATATCATAAGCGTATTGATGAGACAAGTTTGTTGTCTCTCTAGTCCTCTTATATAGGATTAACTGTTGGTAAGGGTCAAGCTATTAGAATGATAATAATCTCACAACTGTTCAACCTTTTTTTCAACTTTGTGGGCTTGTGGCATAGATTTCCTGTGTCAAATACTATTATGAGCGTAATGCAACTTCATGTATTTTGAAACCCCAATCACATTCATGCTGCAAGAATCTTCTCATTTCAAGCTAAACTGATTTTCCCTACACTCAAGGAAGCAACTGGTGTCATGTACTTGGCTATTTCTCCTTAAGGCTTACAATTGTCGAACACGACACATATGGAATAAAATAATTGTTATTGTCCCTTTCATAACTCATAGTCTTCAAAATATAACTTATGCTAACGTCTTTAACCTCCCGTCCCTATACATCACATGTCTAAAATGACTAACTTCTTTTACATCTCGGGATCATGCACATGGTTCCTATGTTATCAATGTGTACTAGTTAACTCTTTGCCTCATTTGTCGAATCTTGGATGTCATCACAATGATTAACGATGTCAGCGCTATGGGTATTAACCTTCATGTCTCTTAGGATATAGCCTTCCGAAAATCCCTTCTCAACACATTGATGGATTCTTGAACAATTCCAGACCAATATCGAAACTGGTTATTCCCATTTATAGTAAATCTATCGAGAGTTGTAGGTTCAAACATGTCAAAAAAAGGGAAGAAGCATTGTTCCATGATCAAACATGGCGGGAAGGAAACTCTATAGTCATATTCATTCTAGCACATCGCAGAATAATTGTTGAAGGTTGCCAAAAGTTTAATTTAGGTGTTTGAAGTAGAGATTTAGGCTTGAAGAAATTGAATGGGATATTCTCAAGATTTTCATCATGAAGATATTATGTGAATTATTAATAAAGGTAAAGTATGTGTGGTCACATTAGTCCTTATGGAATCTTGAAGGAAATAGGCCAAACTATGAGTATGATGTCCTCCATGTACCTAGTGTTTCTTGTGTTTATGTCTAAGAAGATAGTTGGAAATCCTTTGTCAGTCATTCCAATGGAAGCTATTGAAGGTGAAGTTGATGGATAATTGGCTTATGAGAGATACCTAATTTTCATCCTAGATTAGACAAGTCTGAAAGTTGAGGAAGTGATTGCCTCCGTCAAGTGCTATGGCGAAGTTCGTGAGTAGAGGAGGTCAACTTGAAGGCCGAAAGTGTTGTGGAGAGAATATATTCTCACTTGATTTTATAGTCAAATGAGTGTGTGTTTAAAGGTACTTTCTATGTATTATGATTCAAATAAGTACAATTCATGTCCAGATGCCACTTTTGATAATGTAATGCAGTAATGTTGAAATTTGTGTTATTGGTAGGTTGTGATGCTTTGTTGAGTTGTGGATATGTTGTTAGGAGTTGGTTTTGGTGATTCTATGGCAGGTGGATATGCCCAATTATAGAGGAGACTCTGCTGAAATTTCTGAAAAATTTAGGAGTTAATCAAATTTGGGAGCTTGAGATGTGTGAGAGAAGAGAAGTATTATGTTAGGTGTTTGGGGCGCACTCTACTCCTCATTCGAGGACGAATGATCCTAAATGGGAGGATGTAAGGCCCCGTAAATTTGCGGCAAAGAATTTAAGGTTTCGTGGTGACAAAGTTGGCTAACGTGTTTGAAAATTGTAAAAAACGAGCCACGGTGCGGACTTTTTGGGTTGAGGATTGCATGGAAGTGTTGATGAGAATTTTTGGCAGAAGAAGGCAATTCGGCAGTTAAGTTCATGACCACAAAACTGTTCAACAGATTACATATGCATCGCAAAGTGGAACAGAAAAATGGGCAAATTTTGAAAACTATTCAGCTGGCCGCATAATCATTCTGCTGGCCGCAAAAATATTCTGCTGGCCACATATCCATTCGGCTGGTCACATAATCGATTCTAGTACCCACATATCTATTCAGCTGGCCACATAATCAGTTTTTGGAAATTTTCTTACCCGACCCCATTTTGGTTAATAGCCCTTGGGGTTCATTTTGGAGCATATATCTGATTAGAGAGAAGTGAGAGTATTTTAGAGAGAGAAGGAGAAGGCCTAGCCATTCTAATCAACCATTGTTGCCCAATCTTCAAGAATCATGGATGCCACTCTCTAGACCATCATCTACCGGGGTAAGTCCTCCTAAGCTTTCATGCAAGGTTATGGATTTAAGTATGTTTTGGAGTTGGAGTAGGCCATGCATGTGAAATTAGGAGGTAGTATATGGGGTTGTTGAACTATTTTGGATAGTTTCTTGTTGAAATTGATTGAGGGAGGAAGAGATTAGAATTCCAGAGCTTTGTAGCAATTTTACATTATAGGTATTTGATAAAATTTCTAGAGAGTTACACCATGAGAATCCTTATAATTATTACCCGATTTTCCCTATCTTCCTATAGATTGGTATTTCTAAAAGTGTTGGGACGTTGTAGTAACTTAAGTAAAGCTCAAACAATGTATGTTGGCTAAACTTCTCTCTTGGAATCGAATTCTATGATGTTCTTTTCAAGTGCAGTTGGCCCAAGTTCCTAATTCCCATGTTCCGAGTTATTCCTTATATATTTGACTATTCCGAATAAGTTTATGTTGAAAGAAATATACTAAAAATGTACACCAAATTCTCCTATCATCTTATGTTCTCCGTCGGGATTGTATCCTAGTGTAACCAATATGTCGGGATAGTATGATTTCAAATCATGTTGAAAATGCAAGTTGTTATGCCCAATTGTGAAAGAAAAACTCAATGGGCGTAAGACCTCTATTTATTCATATTTATGCTTAAGGCCTTGATTCCTAATTCTCTTATTGATGATGATTTGTAAATATGCTTGAAAGTGAAAGAAATGAGAGTGAGATATAAAATGTGGCCATGGTTGTTGTAGTTAGTGCATTTGATTTGACGTCGTGTTTAAATCGTAAATCACCATGCTCCCCTTTTATAAATATTTCCAATATAATTTGAATTCTTACATACTCATGAGTTGAAATTGTGTATTTCCTTTTGGGGAGAAGTATTCAAAAAGATACGGCGTATTACTCGTTTATTATTTTTAACTTGTGTCGCGATTACAAGTCTTCGTGCTTCATACCTTGGAAAGGAATCTATTGTGTTTAAGCCTTCAATATTGATGAAATTAAAGTTATGATTTCCGAAATATTATATATGTTGATGTTTGTAATGATGATCATGGAAAGTCAAGAAATGAAAGCATGGAACATGAAATATGAGATACGGCCGACGTGCCAAGAATGATATTACATTTGTGGCCACTAGAGCTAGTGAAGTGAACAGATGAGTAAAAGATTGTGAAATAAGCTGAAAGTCCTTTAAATAATAAACATTTGGGAGTATCGTTAGTCACCGAGGAAAGGTAGGTTGAAATGACCTAACCCCGAAACCACACGTTCCTGTGTATGTGTATATTGTGATTATTCTCCTTGTTTGGGATGAGATTGATGTGATGAGATTAGTCTCCCTAAATGAGATGAAATGGTTGCTAACAAAGGGTGATGTCAATCCACATGGCATTATGGTAAGATGGCCTACCCGGTCGGGTCGAGATCAGACGCCATGCCGCACTCATGGTGGTGATTATGCTTGAGATGATGAGATTATTCCCCTTAAATGGGATGATACGATTACTATCAAAGGGTGATGTCGATCCACACGTTATTGTGGTGACGCGCCCTAGCCTGTCGGGTCGATATCGGACGCCATGCCGCACACATGGTGGTGATTGTGCATGAGATTGTGATTGAGAGAATGATTGAGATGTTGATAGTGTTTGTGATTGTGGTTGATGTCTTTGTGTGAGACATCCTAGCAGATCGAGCCGTGGTCGGACTCCGTGCTAAAATCACGATGGTATATCGGTGCTAAAAATCTCCCAACCTAAAATATGGCAACTTACTAGAAAACTTGTCTTACTCCTAACATGATGTCTTGGTACTGTTTGAGGTTTCCATTGATTTTATGATTGTTCCCCCTTGTTTATTTACTCGTTCTATTGAGAGGGTGTTTAGTCATTCATACTAGTACTATTCCAAATGTAATAAAGTCCCTTTTTTTAGGGGCGCTGCATCTTTAATGGATGCAAGTGGTTCCACAGCAGGCGGCTTTGATTAGTGATAGTGGTACACCCTCTTCCTAGCCGACTTGGTGAGCCCCACTCATTTCGGGGTTATCTTTTGTTCCTTTTGTATTATGTTTTGAGGTATAGTCAGGGCCTTGTTGCCGGCACTTTCATAGTACTCTTTTTTATTTATTAGAGGCTCCGTAGACATAGTGTGGGTTGTATATTGGTGTTGAGAAAGTCAAATTAGTAATGTTGTAGTTGTACCATGTGTTCCCCTCCAAACTATGAAAGTGCGTATATTTTGAGAACTTATAAATGAAGCTACTAATGGTAATGGAATTGGTGTTGATTATTAACCAGGATGGTACATTTGTTGAGTATCAAGTATGTAAACCTGTCCCACATCCCTCCTACAGCTCCGAAAGAGACTTAGGCCACCGCAGCTCTTCGCGCTATTGCGCCCCCAGGGAGTCCCTTGTACTTTATATTTTTTTTATGAATTGGGGACAATGCATGTGTTTAAGTTGGGGGTGGTGGCCTTATATCCTTGTTTTGTCTGTATATTGGATTTACTTTTGGGCATGTTTAGTGACATTTGATAACTGTACATTATATAGCAATGATTCATGATTTATGTATATATGTTGTTATAATTAAATAGTTAGCAATAAAAGCCCCTTGTTTTTTCTTCTGCCGGGTTCTTTTTCAAGGGTGTAATAGTAGAACCGGGCCTATGAATATGAAGTTTATTGACCAGGATGGTACGTTTGTTGAGTATCAAGTATGTAAACCTGTGTGAGTAGACCCTTGTAACAAATCAATTATGTGAATTTGAGGCTCACTTGGTAACTCTAAGCCTACTTAGAATCGTGTATGTGTACACGAGGAAAGCATCGAGTAACTAAATGTGAACTCTTAAGCTGTAAACTATGTTAACCGAACAGTTTGTGTGCCAATGTGTGTAAACTCCTTGTTTTGATAGTTCTTATGTTCACTGCGGCCATCTAGGACTTGGCCGGTTGGTTTTTCAACACCTATCATACGTACACTAAGTTAGAGAAATGATCTTAGGCTTTCTTTGATTATTGATGAAACCTTTCTAGCCTTTTCAGCTTACCTGTACATAATGAATATCGCTAGTACCCTATTTGAGCCTTGTAGCCTTTTCCTTGACCTCCGCATTACAAACTTATCCCATTCGTAAAACATGATCTCTTTTGAACCCGTTCCTCCTTGAACATTGAGAACATTGCTAAAAGTTTAAGTTGGGGGTGTGGGTCAACATGAAAATAGGCAAGGTTGTGAAATGAGACTGGGAACCATACCTCAAAAGGTTCATATGAAGTTATGAAAGCTCCAAAAAGAAAAAAAAAACACAGAAAAACAAAAAGAGAAGTGTGTTGTCATAAAAGGTGAGTGATGTAATGAAAAAAAAAAGGAGCTTGAGAATCAAGTAAAGAGGTGTGCAATGTGGGGTCCAATGTGGGAACTAAATGCCATAGAGGCCATGGGGTCAAAAAGAAACAAAAGGTTAAAAGAAAGAAGCGTGTAATTAGTGTTCAAGGAGGAAGTAGCCACTATTATCCAAATATATATCCTACCCTTCCTTAAACCGACATTACAAGCTTACAAAGTCCTTGTGTGATCTCCAACCGAGTGTTCTTATGACTAGGTCATGAATTAAAATAAGGACAAGCCTATGGTGTGGCATGGGGTTACACTTGAAATTTTGTTATGAGAGTGAGTGTATTTACACTTTAGTCCCTTGGTACTGCTATGATAAATATTGTGAGAGTGGGACTTTCTTTCCAGTGAGGGCACATGCACTGCTAGGTTGACAGCAAGTTGAGCTTTGGGTAAGGCATAAGTGTATTCAGCTAAAGGTAGCCTTTAGTTACTTTGTCGAGGTTCAAAGTTCACTAATTGATTGGTTGTCTTTGAACTTATTAATGATTCAAGGGAGGGGTACAGAGCTTAAAGAGTTATACTTGAGATACTAACAACAACCACCGTCCACGGTCAGTATTGTTTCATGTTTGTTAAGTAGAGTCTAGATTAGGAGAGTATCGTTTTGAGTTGCTTGAGGACAAGCAAGAGTTTAAGTTGGGGGTGTTGATGTGCCGGGTAATTTTGGCACATTTTGATACTACTTGCTTAAAGTTTAACTTGTTTTACTTGCTAATTGTCATGATACTTATGTAATTTTAGTGTATTTGCAGAATAACAAGTGTCAAGACCCAGAAGAACAGAAAAGAGTTCGAAAAGTTAGCCGAAGACAAGAAAAGAGGTTAAGAGCATCGCATATGTAAATATGCGGTCGCAGAACAGACATGCGAATCGCAAATTCTACAAGTAGATCGCAGACGAAGACAGAACTTTAGGCTTCACCGCGAATTGGCCTGGTGAAATCGCAAACATGAACAGAGTTCTGAGTGAAAATCAGTGTGCAGAATGCGATCGCATATTCAACATGCGAACTGCAAACCAAGATGCGACGAGAGCAAAACTGTCTGGTGGGATTTGCGACGGATGATGATGATTTGCGAACCACATTTCTGTTCTGCGACAGAAATGCGGTCCGCATTATTTCAACAAGGGCAAAGCTGACCGACATTCGCCTCGGGTTTTGGGCCTCTATAAATAGGTTTTATAAGGTTTTGTGAAGGTATTCTTGTCAGAACTTAGAGTACAAAGTACGACACTTGAGTATTTTTAATTC
This sequence comes from Nicotiana obtusifolia, assembly GCA_002018475.1. Taxonomy (NCBI): domain Eukaryota; kingdom Viridiplantae; phylum Streptophyta; class Magnoliopsida; order Solanales; family Solanaceae; genus Nicotiana; species Nicotiana obtusifolia. The sequence goes on along the minus strand of MCJB01047825.1, from coordinate 14,934 downwards.
TTAGAAGCTTTTGGTGATTGAAAACCCTCTACTTTTGTAAGATGATATCAATTACTCTTCCTTGTTCTTTAATTATCAGTATGTGTAGCTAAACTCAACCACTGAGGTTGTGAACCCTAGATGGGTAGAATGTGTTGAGATTTTGATATTGAATCCAATTCCGAAGGAATCTTGATATTTATTTATTTCTTGTTCTTCAATTAATCGTTAGTGGTTGCAAACATTAACGAACGCCAATTGACTCTAACTTATCTTGGGAAAGTGAGATAGAGTTTGGTAGAAATAAATAACAAAAATTCAAGGCTTTAAACCTTGTTTAACGAAATCACTTAGGAATAAGTAGGTTTTAATTTGGCGATTAATTGGTTGTTCTTAAGATTGACTCTTTTGTATTCGGGAGAATCGTAAGAGGATACATTATCCTAATATTGGGAAATATTGGGTAGTAAATTAAACATCAATTGCATATCAAGAAAGAAAATCAATATTAATATCAAGAACATTCTACTACATTCTATTTGACGTACTTGATAGAATTACGACTTAGTCAAGTATTACATTAATTAGACAATAGTTTCACGCCTATTCCCTGTGGGATTCGACCCCAACCTTGTTGGGTTACTATATTTGACATCGATCGCTTACACTATTATTAAGGTGTAATTTGAGCGAATCATCTTTGCAGACGCAACTAATATCCCATGAGCAGTGTGTCGTAAAAGGGCATTTGAACGACCAAGCTCCTTTGCCTTCTTTGTCAAAATGTTGGATCCAGCCATGTTCTTCCATGATAGTTTTTATATATCAGAAAAGATCTCTTTCAGGGTCAAGGTCTCTATCTTTGGGTTGAAACATTTGGTTGGAAAATATGGTTTTATTGGATTTTCTAAGATGGGAATGGTCAAATCTTATGGAAACTATTCTGTCATTTCTTTTGGTAAAATTTCGCTCACTATATTGCAACAGGTTCTCTTAACTTTTCAAATTTGTGATCCAAGAATAAGGAAGGATTTTGACGAGCTCATCTCTAGAAATTTGTCTGGGTATTTGAGTGCACATGGTGTTTCCTTTGGTAGCATCAATATTTAGGAGTAAAGCATTTTGTCCTCCAGGAAGGCAAAGATCCATGGCATGATTTTGGACCCGCCACGCCCCTTGATGATAAAGAGTGACTTGGATAACATCTTTGGCATGAGGGGCTCCCTGCAATTGGACTTGGATTTTTAATGATATGGTTAGTTATGGATGACTAACGGACATGTTTAAATATGGAAAGATAGTTATGAAGACCGTCCCAACATTTAAGGCAACTTCTGTAGTGCCCAGATTTGCATGTTTGTACTCATAGTATCTTGTATCCATAAGAGAGAGGCGAAATACAACAGGTTGTCCTTGATTTCCACGATATGTCAAAGTGATTCAGATAGCACCAAAATGGATATGGGTAAAATCGGGATTTCTCCATTATTTGGGAAAATCATCTGGGATTTGAAGGGTGATGAATTGTTCCTCTCTAGTTGCAAGAGTAGGATGCTTGTCATGTTTTGAGGCAGCAACACATTCCTTCATGCCTTTTGGTCAGTGTTGGAGAAAGGAATGAATTTGGGATCGTGGTGCAAATGATTTTTATCGTAAAAGCTGAGTAAGGTTATATGAGGTGTAATTCAGTGGAAGTTAGTTTTTGTTCATCGGGTAGGATATCTACTTCATATCGTTAATCATATTTTTTGGACAAGGTTTTGTATAGAGTAGGGGTCATACTCATCTTTGCAAGGGAAGAGGATGATGGAAATGACTCAGACATATTTGGTAAATTGTTCCTCCCTCCGAAAGGATAAGCTGGTTCTGATACCACACATCCCTCACTGGTTGACGAAGCCAGCCCCTATGTGGTATGCCATCCCTAATGGGTTGTTGAAGCTATCTTGGAAAGCCATCCCTAACGGGTTGCGAAGCCATCCCTTTTGTAGGGAAACTTCTGTATCTATAATTTACTTTTCTTTCTTTGGAGTCTCTTACTTTGTTCTTATAATATGGTATCAGAGCCAACCCATCCTTTTGGAAGGAGGAACAGTTTACTAAATATGTCTGAGTCACTTCCTTCATTTTCTTCCCTTGCAAAGATAAAAATCTCCCCTACAATATATAATACCTTGTCCAAAAAATATGATTACTTATTTGAAGTAAATATCCTACCCGATGAACAAAAAGTATCCTCCATCGAATTACCCCTCATAAACTCTTACTCAGCTTTTGCCAAAACATCATTTGCAGCATGGTCCCGAATTCGTTCCTTAGTCCAACACAGACCAAAAGGCGTGAAGGAATATGTTGCTACCTCAAAACTTAACTAGCATTCTATTCTTGCAACTAGAGAGGAACAATTCGTCACCCGTCAAATCAACAATGATTCTCCCAGATAATGGAGAAATCATGGTTTTACCCATATCTATTTTGGTGCTATCCAAATTGCTTTGACATATCATGGAAGAAAAGGTCAACTTGTTGTTGCTCGCCTCTCTCTTCTGGATGCAAGATACTATGAGTACCAACAAGCAAATCTGGGTACTGCAGAAGTTACCTTAAATGCTGGGATGATATTCATAACTATATTTCCAAATTTTAACATGTCCCTTTCTGATGCATACATAACCAAAGCATTAAAAATCCAAGTCCAAATCCAGGGATCCCCACAGGCCAAAGATGCTATCCAAGCCACTCTTCATCATCAACTGGTAGGGTGGGTCCAAAATCATGTCATGGATCTTTGCCTTCCCGTAGGAGAAAATGCTTTACTTTTAAATATTGATGCTACCAAAGGAAACACCATGTGCACTGCAATACCCAGACAAATTTCTAGAGATGAGCTTATGAAAATCCTTCCTGATTCCTAGATCATAAATTTTGAAAAGTTAAGAGAACTAGAAGAATTTCTCAATCTGGTGAGCCAACTTTTACCAAAAGAAATGACAACATTTCCATAAGATTTGGCCTTTCCCATCTAAAAAAAACCCAATAAAATCATCCTACCAAATTTCTCAACCCAATGATAGACACCCTGACCTTGAAAAGAGAATCCTTCTAGAATATACAAAATATCATGGAAGAACATGACTGGATCCAACATTTTGACCAAGAAGGTAAAAGGAGCTTGGGGGTTCAAATACCCCTTTACGACACACTGCCCATTGGATCTTGGTTGCAACTTCCAAGACTATTTTGAAGACCCAGTTGGAGAATTAAATGAATACTACCCGTGTCATTGGAATAGATTTGGCCTCAATGAAACCAAACCAAAAACAAAGAAGAAAGGAAAAACCACTAAGAAACAATTTCGAGTCAGATATGAAAATATAGATCCTTCAACTGGATCACTAAGCCACCGTGGTAAATATTCATTTCTTGTCAGTTACAAACCTTAGGAATTGCAAAAATAACAAGGAAAATTGACTCCAAGTTGGAGAGACAATGAACAACACCCAAACTCAAACAACCATCAACTCGTACCCCATAATCCAAAAGGCCACCTAAACCTAAAACTTCATCAACTCAAAATACCTCAAAGTCCACACAATCACAAATATTCATGCTAAGCCCTTCAAGTTCCAGTCATACCCATTATTTCCTTCAATTCAATCTTCCAAAAAAGTGGGTATCAACCATGCTCAAAAAAACCCCCCAAAAAATATAATGCTACCTACGGGAGAAAAACCCCCAGCAAATGATATCGAAGCAACAGTGAACTGGCAATCAAAATATTCTATCTGTCAAAATAAAGTATTGAACAATATTGGCAACCACATAAAAAATGATGAGCAATGTGAAAGCACGGGGG
>MCJB01047825.1:0-11079 GCA_002018475.1 Nicotiana obtusifolia | reverse complement strand
GGGGGTGAATTGTAGCCAATTGAAATATTGGTTGACTAAGTGTAAGTTTAGTCGACCAGGTTTTGCATGGTGAATAATTTCAGCAGGAATGAACTAAACAAACAAAAAGGTAAAGAAAGTACAATAGTTTTTACGCTGGTTCAGTACCGATGTGGTACCTATGTCCAGTTCCCTTGGGTCACAACGGTTCTCTTAGATCTTTGGTAAATGATTAAAGTAGTGATGGTTTTAGTACATTCACCATCAACGATATTCAGCAATAATGGTTTTTGTAAAGTTGACACAACTCTCTTTTTGTGTTCTAACTCTTTCTATCTTTTGTGACACTTGTATACTCAAGAATATATTGTTTGTACAAAGAACTAGAAAGGCTTAGAAAGATGTTTGTGTAGTTGCATAAGTCATCTTCTTGAGATTGCTAGACTTCTTATAAGAGAGTTTGAATAGCCATTGTAGATTGATCTTTGACTGAGGCACAGAATCCTCTAAGAGATTTGACCAAAGGAGTGCCCCCGGATCCTGCACATGAGATGGGCTGGATTCGTTTACGTCCTTTCCCTTTCATATCCAAATTTCAGGGAGTGATTTGTGGCTTCGATTTGGTTGATCAATCTTCTGATTCTAATTTAGTCCTTGAGGTATGGCCTGATTTTCTCTAGAAGCTGCACTTGATATGTTTCCTTGTTGAGAGAGCCTCGATGTCCTTTGATTGAGACTGAAGCATCTGGATATATTTTGTTTCTTTTTTGATGGCTTTGACTTTCTTTGATTTGGCATTGTTCATGTTGAGTTTGATCTCGTTTCCTTTCTGATGTCCTTACCAGAAGGACTTCCCTTAAAGTAGTGCTACTTCCTGATTTCCTGCAATCAAATAGAAATGATTAGATTTGCACTATTGTCATCATTGAATCTTAGATGTAACAATCTCCCCCCTTTTGATGATGGCAAAGTATACTTACCTTTCATAGCTTGAGATGCCTGCTCCCCCTGAGTTGTTACTTAGATTTACTCATCACTGCTCCCCCTGAGTTGTTGCTTTGGTTTACTCTTCAGATTTTTCTCCCCCTTTGACATCAATTAAAAAGGAAAAAAATGCAGACACAACAAACAAAATAGAGTAGATAATAGACAGATAGTGGACAGACTAGTTAGGGTAGCAGAGGTTATGCCTTCAGCAGAGGCATAGAGTGATGGTTTTTAGAGACCAACACAAATATAAGTCACAAAAGAAAAGCAAGCAAAAGATTGTTTTTAACCCACTGCCTTAGTTTCTCCCCATAAAGTACTTCAAGGTATAGATCACTTTGGTGTAGAAAGAGTCATAGGAGGTTTCAACTTCTTAGGTGATTTTGTCCATCTTTTCTGTCATGGAGTTGAATGCCCTGATCCCTTGCGTCCTCGTGGCTCCTATGCCCATCCTGCGCTTGGCAACATCTGTACCTATTTCCTTGGTGACTTCAAAGATTTTGTCCACCTGTTCTTTCATTGCAAAGAGCAGGATTTTTACCCCATCTAGATTTTGCTGAATATATTGTAGGTTGTTAGTGAAAGTCGACTGAGTCTCTGTTGGTTCAGTTGGTGATTGAACCTCTACTGGAGCACTTTCAACTTTGGCATGCTTGACCCATCCATCGTCACTTAAGGTGCAACCCATCATAGCAAAGGCAGGCTTATCGTAGGTACTGGTAATGTGCTTGGGTAATAAAGGTGCCAAATCAACCTTAATAACTTCAAGAATATGTGAGGTGAGCAAACCATAAGGCAGACAAGCATCAGAAGAGGATATATCCCTGATGCCTTCAAGCATATACTGATAAATCCACACAAACCAGTCACGTCTTTTATTGTTCACAAGACAGTAAAGAACAAAAATATCTCTAGTGGACAAAGTGCTAAGGGACCCAGTTCTAAGAAGTAAAGTGGTGGCTATCATGTGGGCTAAAACACGGTGTTCAAACTTAAGATTTTTATGACCAATTTCAGGAGGGTTATCAGGCAGAAAGGCTTTTTCCTCTTCTAAGGAAAATTCAAAATCTTTTGGCGAGGAGTTTTGCACAAAAGCATCATACCCGTGAAACTTAGTAGAAAATATCTTCTCAAATTGATAAGAATCAAGAAGAATTCGAGTGCCTAAAACCATGGACTCCAAGTCATCTTTGTCATTAACAAACAGATTGGCATAGAATATTCTCACAGGCTCTTCATACATAGAATTTCCAATAGTATCAAATAGAGAAGAAAGACGTTGAAAGTCAAAAATAGCAATCGCATCACAGTGCAGATTTTTCATAAGAGAAAGACTTATAGAGCATCCATAAGCCATAGATTTTGACTTATAGGACTCAAACCTTAATTTCTCACTTGGTCCATAGAAGTTTAGTTTGTCCTCTGGCCAAAAATTTGTGCCTTCCACTTTCTCTTTCTTGCATGCAGGCTTTTTGGGGGTTTGCTCCAAAGGCCTCTTTCCTGCCTTTTCCTGGCTAATAGGTAGAACCGCCGATGATTCACTACTTTCATTGTCGGTTTTGAGGAAGTATGAGTCGAGGGATGATTCCAGGTCTACGATTTCTTTGGGGTTGCAGGTTTTCTGAATCGTCTGCTTCGTCTGGTGGTAGTGGAAGATGAGAGGTTTCTTTTTGCCATGGTAGGGAAATTTTGTGAGAAGAGATGAAGAATGAGAGGGAGAAGAGGATAACTATCTAGGCGTTTGGAAGGTTGAAGGGTTGCATTGGTTAAGGGAAAAGCCAGGTTCATAAGGAAGTGACACTTCTAAGGAGTTGCTTCGGCGGCACAGTGGAAGTGTAATAATTACACTCACATCAAAATTAACACACTTCATCAATTAAGCAAACTTAAGTAAGGAAGTAAAATATTTTATACAGATACGAAAGATATTTTACAAAAGAGGCATAATGCTAATCTTTTTATGCAGTAAACAAAATCTTTCTTCTAAAATAGGTTTTGTAAAAATATCACCAAGTTGAGACTCAGTACTAATGAATTCTAATACAATATCACCTTTTGCAACATGATCACGGATAAAATGATGCTTGATTTCTATATGCTTTGCCTTAGAGTGATGCACATAATTTTTTGACAAACATATAACACTAGTATTATCATAATATATAGGAGTAGAGGTAAGAGATAAGTCATAATCGAGAAGTTGATGCATGATCCAAAGAACTTGTGTACAACAACTTCCAACAGCTAAATATTCTACTTTAATAGTTCACAAAGCAACACAATTTTGTTTCTTGCTATGCCAGGAAATTAGAGCATTTCCCAATAGTTGGCATGTGCCACTAGTATTTTTCTTGTCAATCTTATCACCTGCAAAATTTGCATCTGAAAAACCTTTTAACACAAAATTGTTAGAGTGAGCATACCATCATCCTAATTCAGAGGTCCCAATAAGGTATGTAATAATACGTTTAATTGCAGTAAGATGGGATTCTTTTAGAGCCAACTGAAACCTAGCACATTTACACAAAATGAACATTATATCTGGTCGACTAGTAGTGAGATATAATAAAGATCCAATCGTTCCTCTATACATCCTTTCATCCATATTTTTTCCATTATTATCTTCTTCGAGCGTAGTTGTTGGACTCATTGGAGTTCCAATGGACTTTGTATCTCTATGTTAAACTTCTTTATAAGTTTCCTTGGTGTACTTGGTTTGGCTGATAAAGATCCCTTTGGGAGACTGTTTGATTTGCAACCCAAAAAAGAAAGTTAGCTCTCCCATCATGCTCATTTCAAAATTTTCCTTTCATAGCGTGAGAAAATTCATCACATAGTATAGAGTTAGGAATTCCAAAAATAATATCGTCAACATAAATTTGAGTAACAAGATTACCTGAATTTGAGTGCTCAATAAACAAGGTTATGTCGATACTTCCTCTTTTAAAACCTTGATTTAGAAGGAAGGGGCTTAATCTTTCATACCATGCTCAGGGAGCTTGCTTGAGTCCGTATAGATCTTTAGACTGCTTGAATACATGATTAGGGAAGTTGTCACTTACAAAGTCAGAAGGTTGCTTCACGTATACTTCTTCAGAGATGTATCCGTTTAGAAAGGCACTTTTTACATCCATTTGAAATAGTTTGAGTCCTTTATGAGTAGCAAACACAAGTAGTATTCGAATAGATTCCAATCTTGCTACAAGTGCAAATGTTTCATCATTGTCGATTCCCTCTTGCTGAGAGTGACCTTGAGGAACTAGCTGTGCTTTGTTACGAACCACTTGACCGGATTCATTCAACTTATTTCTGAAAACCCATTTACTTCCTACAATGGAAGTATTTGATGGTTTTGGACCAATTCCCACACTTTATTTCATTAAAATTGATCAAGTTCATCTTTCATTGCTTTGATCGAATAGTCCTCTTTAAGCGCTTCATCAACCTTCTTTGGCTCAAGTTGTGGCATTAAAACCACGTGAGAGTTGAACTTCAGAGATCTTTTGGTAGTGATACCCTCCTTTGAATTTCCAATGATGAATTTGTGAGGATATCCAGGTTCATTTTTCCATTCATTTGGAACATTTGTGATTCGCTCCTTTTCCTCAGTGGTTGACTATTCTACAGAAGATTCCTGAATTTCAATGTGCTCCTCAGTTGACTAATTTTGCTGACTGGTCGACTAATCTTGACTGTCTTTTCCATTCCATAGCTCATATTGAGTCTTTTTAAGAATGGGTCGAATCAAACATCTATTAATAATATGACATGCTGTGCTCACGGATTCTGCCCAGAAGTGGTGGGGTAGAGAGTTTTCCACAATCATGGTTCTTGCCATGTCCTGCAAAGTTCTATTTTTACATTCTACCTCTCCATTCTGTTGAGGCGATCTTGGTGAAGAGAAGTTGTGAGAGATTCCTTGATTATTGCAGAAGTTCTCGAATGCTCTGCTTTCAAACTCTCCTCCATGGTCACTTCTAATAGTGGAAATGTAGTATCCTTTTTCACGTTGAACCTTCTTACAAAAAACTTAAAATTCCTTAGAGCTTCATCTTTATGACTCAGAAAAATAACCCAAGTGAAACGAGAAAAATCATCTACAATAAAAAAGCATATTTTCTACCACCAATACTAGCAGCTCTAGTTGGACCAAAATAATCCATATGCAAGAGTTGAAGAGGTTTAGTAGTAGTGACAATGTTTTTTATTTTGAAAGATAAATGAGTTTGTTTTCCTAATTGACATGCATCACAAATATGATCTTTTGAAAAATCTAGTTTTGGAAGACAAATGACAATATCGTGTTTGGAAAGTTTTTGAATAGTATGCATGTTAGCATAGCCAAGCTTTCTATGCCATATCCAGGGATCATCAATCGTAAATGCTAGACAAATTTGATTACCAAGACTATCTACATTATTGATAGTATAAACATTCCTGTCTCCATTACCAGAAAGAATAAATATACTTGATTTGTCATCTATAAACTAACCATGTTTCGTAAAACGAACCTCATATTCATTGTCACATAGTTGACTGATACTGAGAAGATTGTAACCAAGTTCATCAACCAGGTATACTTCATCTACATCACATGTTGAGCTATAAGGAACCTTTCCAACTCCAATTACGTTTCCTTTTGATTTATCTCCAAAGGTAAATGTTCCTCCAGCTAGTTTTGTGACTGTTTTGAATAATTGTTTGTCACCAGTCATATGTCCGGAACACGCGCTGTCAAGATACAATTTTTCTTTTTGATTCTTCTTGCTGTATTCTTGCAAAAATTATTACTTGTTTTTAGGTACCCAAGCATGCTTGGGTCCTAAATGGTTAGATTTCTAAGTATTAGCTTGACTAGAGGATTTAGGTTTCCAAGAGCTATCTCCTGTTATCCTTGAACCAGCAATGGTTAGAAGTGTGGACAAGTTTTCAGCAATAAAAGCAAGAAGGATTATTGGGATTTTCAGAGCCTCTTTCTGCTCTGATTCTATTCCTGCATTGGTTAGTGTTATGACCATTTTTGCCACAATAAAAGCATGCAGTAGGATTTCTGGTTCTAATCAAAGATGTATGAGGAGCAATCTGATTTAATTTGATAGAACTATGACTGGTGGATTTTCGCGATCCATTCAGTTGAAGTTGAAGTTCATTAACTTCACCTCGAAGCATATCATGCTCAATTTCACAGACGTCCAACTTCAAGGCCCAGTCTTTCTTTTCTCTTTTGATTTTTCTGGGTTCATTTAGAACTCTCTCAATATCTGCAAGAGCAATATCAACAAATTCTTGGAGTTCATAACAATTAGGACATGTAGGAAGACACACCTCACTAGTTCCTTCGTCTGCCATAAGACCAAGTTCACCTGAGTCCTCTTCCTCATATGTTCCTTCACCTTCCACGAGCCCAAGTTCACCAGAGTCCTCATTGTTGTCTTATTTTATGGCTATGGAACATATATTTGCTATTTCTTCATGGTCAGATTCTACTTCATCACTCCAGGCTTAAAGGACTTCTTCTTTTGAAAGTTCCTGCTGAGTTTCTTCTTCAGTTCGGGGCATGCTGCTTAAATGTGTCCGTGTTTTCTACATTCATAGCATCGTCCATCATTTTTATCATTATCATTATTCGTCCTTCCTTTTCTGATGTTTGATTTACCTCTCCTGCTAATTCTGTTTTTCCTTATCATGTTTGTTAAAACTTGAGAGAGCATGCTATGTTTTCATCATGTTCTCCTCCTTCCTCTTCCTCTTCATTTTCTGGTTCAGCCATAGTTGCTTTGGATGCAAATGTTTTCTTCTTTTCTTGTTGAATCTACCTGTCCAAGTGAGTTTTCTCGAAGGCAATTAGATCACCTCAAAGTTCATCATAGGATATTTTTTCAAGATCATAGCATTCTAGAGCAATAACTTTGGGTTGCCAAATCGTGGGAAGATTTCCTAGAATTTTTCTAACCTGTTCTTTGCTTTTTATTGGTCTACAAAATGACTTTAAATCTCCAAGGATTTTGCTGAACCTAGAGACATTTCCTCTACTGATTCTCCATCCTTCATTTGAAATAATGCATAGTCCCGAACTAGAAGATTGATCCTTGTTTCTTTCATTTTGTTGATTCCTTCATACATGACCTCTAATTTATCCTACATTTCCTTAGCTGTTTCACAACTTGATATCTTTTCATATTCTTCTCCACTTATAGCATTATACCTCAGATTTTTTGCTTTGGCATTCACTGTTATGACGGCTGATTGTTCATCAGTGTAGTCATCTAAGTCAAGTGGATCAGTTGATACTATGACCATTTTCACCTTTCTTTGGCGGAATTGGAAGATTTCCCTTTTTGATCACGTGCAAAACTTTAATGTAATACGATAGTGTATGTTTCCGTATGTAATTTCAAGTGAGAAAAGTGTTGCCTGTTGAAATATGGAGGTCAAACCAGAGAGGTTCCTTCTTGAAATAGCACTTCAACGACTGTGTTTGATCCCATGATCTTTTCCTCACTAGCTGTTAAGCAAAGTTTATGAGCCTTGCTCTGGTACCAATTGAAAGTACAAGAGGGGGGATAAATTGTAGCCAATTAAAATCTTGGTTGACTAAGTGTAAGTTTAGTCGACCAGGTTTTGTACAGTGAACAATTTTAGTAGGAATGAACTAAACAAACGGAAAGGTAAAGAACGCACAACAGTTTTTATACTGGTTCAGTACCGGTGTGGTACCTACTCCTAGTTCCCTCGGGTCACAAGGGTTCTCTTAGATCTTTGATAAATGATTACAGTAGTGATGGTTTGAGTACATTCACCATCAACAATATTAAGCAACAGTGGTCTTTGTAAAGTTGACAAAAAACTCTTTTTGTGTTCTAACTCTTCCTTTCTTTTGTGACACTTGTAGACTCAAGAATACAATGTTTGTACTAAGAACTAGAAAGGCTTAGAAACAGTTTCTGTAGTTGTGTAAGTCATCTTCTTGAGAATTCCAGTCTTCTTATAAGAGTGTTTGAATAGCCGATACAGATTGATCTTTAACTGAGGCACAGAATCCTCTACGAGATTTGACCCAAGGGGTGTCTCCGAATCCTGCACATGAGATGGGCAGGATTTGTTTACGTCCTTCCCCTTTCATATCCAAAATTCAGGGAGTGATTTGTGGCTTCGATTTGGTTGATCAATCTTCTGATTCTAATTTAGTTTTGAGGTATGGCCTAAGATTCTCTAGTAGCTGCACTTGTATGTTTCCTTGTTGAGAGAGCCTCGATGTCCTTTGATTGAGACCGAAGCATCTGGACATATTTTGTTTCCTTTTTGATGGCTTTGACTTCCTTTGATTTGGCATTATTCATGTTGCCTTTGATCTCGTTTCCTTTCTGATGTCCTTACCAGAAGGACTTCCCTTTAAGTAGTGCTACTTCCTGATTTCGTGCAATCATATAGATACGATTAGATTTGCACTATTTTCATCATTTTAACATAGATGTAAGACAATGTAGAAACAATTGAGAAAAAAGTGGAGTAGGCATCATCTCAACATGCTTGGCTAATCGAAACCTTGGAACAAAGGTTGGCAAATTTACAATATGAGATTTGTCCGCCAGGAAGTTTACTTTTTCAATTCTGCCAACAACAACAAAAGGAGACGATTGCCATCAGGGATCAAATTCAACTTTTGAGAAATGACAGCTTTGAGTTACAAAAAACACAGGTTTTCCTGCAAAGCTTACCTTCTTACTGATGTGCCGGGTAATTTTGGCACATTTTGATACTATTTGTTTAGAGTTTAACTTGTTCTACTTGTTAATTATCACGATAGTTACGTAATTTTAGTGTAATTTTATTGTATTGAGTGAAGAGATCCAGAAGCATGAAAAGAAGTCCAAAAAGCCAGCCAAAGGCAATAAAAGAGGTCAGGAGCATCGCAGGTTCAATTCTGCGATCGCAAAACAGCTATGCGAGTCGCAGAATTCGCAAGAAGATCGTAGATGCAGACAGAACTTTAAGCCAACTTTCAAGTTGAGAATGCGGTCGCAAATGTGACCGCAAAACAGAAATGCGAACCGCATTCCCATCGCAAACACGAACAGAGTCTGGGTGAAAAATAGAGTGAAGATTGCGATCGCATTCTGCGATCGCAAAGTCAATATGCGAACCGCAATTTCAGATGCGACGAGAAGGAAGCTGACTGGTGTGATCTGCGATGGAACATGAAGATTTGCAAACCGCATTCCTGTTCTGCGACAGGAATGCGATCCGCATACGTGCAACTACGTCAAACTTGACAGCTGCTCGCCTCGGATTTTGGGCTTCTATAAATAGCTTTTCTAGGGTTGTGTGAAGGGATACTTGTCAGAATTCAGAGTGAAAAGTACAACTTTTGATTATTTTCAAATTGAGAGAAGTTTTTGGGTGATCAAAACTGAGAATTCTATATTTTTGTAAGATGAATTCAATTATTGTTTCTTGTTCTTCAGTTTTCAATATGAGTAGCTAAACTCTAATACTGAGGTTGTGAACCCTAGATGGGTAGAATGTTATTGAGAGTTTGATATTGATTCCATATTAAAAAGAAGCTTGATATTTATTTATTTCTTATTCTTAAATTAATCGTTAGTGGTTGCAAACATTAACAGATGCCAATTTACGCTATCGTATCTTGGAAAAGTGAGATAGACTTTGGTAGAGATAAATAACAATAATTCAAGGCCTTAAACCTTGTTTAACGAAATCACTTAGGAATAAGTATATTTTAATTTGGCGAATGATTGGGTGTTCTTAATTTTGACTCTTTAGTTTTCGGGAGAATCATAAGAAGATACGTTATCCAAGTGTTGGGAAATATTTGATAATAAGTTAATAAGAACCAATTGCATATCAAGAACGGACTTCAATATCAATATCAATAACATTCTACTACATTAGGGGAAAAACAACCTTAGTATCTTAAATTCATATTTTTACGTTCAAATTATTCTCAAATTTCAGTTCTTAGTTTACTTTTCTTTACATATTCAACACCAATTGATTCTATTTGGCTACTTGATAGAATTACGACTAAGTAAAGTATTGCATTGATTGGATAATTGTTTCACGCCTATTCCCTGTGGATTCGACCCCAACCTCGTTGGGTTACTATATTTGACATCGATCGCTTACACTATTGTTAAGGTGAAATTTGAGGGAATCAAATTTTGGCTCCATTGCCGGGGAATACGGTTTTGAAATTTGTGATTAGTGTATACTTTACTATAAGTCTAATTCCACTTGATTGCAAGTTGTTTGTTTTGGTAGTTGTAGGCAGGAAGATATGGCGGAACATATAGATGAGGTGGATGTGGAGTAGGAAGAGAATCCGTTTGCCGACATTGAAGAATATATTGAAGATACTAATGCTATAGTACCTCCAGCTATAGGTGCTGCTACATTCAAAGTAGAACATGGGCTGATTCTGATGCAGAAAGCTGAAGGATACTTCAGAAACTCTACTGATGACGATCCGACGCAGCACCTCAGGAACTTTTTGGGTGTTTGTGCGACGCATAAGCAAAATAATGTCTCGGACGATGCATTAAGGCTCAGATGCTTTAAATACTCGTTAGCTGGAGATGCAAGGAAATGGCTTCAAAACCTTCCTCCAAATTCCATCCTTTCATGGCCTGAACCAGTCTGGGAATTCTTGTCAAAGTAGTTTCCACAAAGCAAGAAATCTGAGCTCCGGGACAAGATATTTTTCTTCAAACAACTACCGGGTGAACAACTGCACGAAGCGTGGGAGCGTTTCAAATTGTATTTGGTGAGGTCTCCAAACCACGGCTTTCCAGACTCCATTTTGCTGGAAAAGTTCTACATGGGTTTGGACCCTATGAACCAATCGATAGCGAAGAATGCTGCTGCTGGTTCTTTCATGGATAAGACCTTCGCTAGAGTAACTCATATTTTGGATAAAATGGCTAAACACAATCAAGATTGGCATTCTGAGGATACTACAGGTGGCAATACAATTGGGTCTCCTTCTATGAATAACTTGATCAAAGAAAACCAAGAACGAGACCAAGTGATTGCTGAACTTGCCACTAATGTTAATGTCTTGACAAAGTTGTTCACAGAAAATCAGAAGAAGAA
>MCJB01047814.1:76456-121848 GCA_002018475.1 Nicotiana obtusifolia | reverse complement strand
GGGGGGGGGGGGGAATGGTGAAAAGACCCAAGAAGAAAATGATAAAGAAGAATTGGACGAAAACAAAAATGGAGGAGAATCACTATCAAAGGCTACATCGTCTAGTGACATTGGATGAATTCCTTCCAAGCTGGTTACACCCGCAAGATTCTTGTGAATATATCAAGGCCTCATGTTGTAAGGTAGATGAAGAAGAGACAAAGGAGGAAGATACATCATGGCTGCCACCTCCCTTGTTTGAAAAACTCATTGAGAATCTCTCTGAAGAAGTGGACATTTGTGATGCAAAAATTGCATTTACTAATGATGATCTTTTGCTTGGTGAAACACATCATAATCGTCCCCTGTTCATGGTTGGATTTATCCGTAAACGGAGAATAAGTAGAATTTTGATTGATGATGGATCTGGTATCAACATTCTCCCAATTCATACTGTCAAAGTGTTTGGCATACTGATAGATGAACTATCTGAAAGTTGTTTGATGATTCAAGGGTTCAATCAACGGGGGCAAAGAGCTATAGGGGCTATCAAATTAGAAATAAACATGGGAGATATGCGTTCGAGTGCATGGATGCATGTGATCGATGCAAAGACCTCATGTAATATCTTGTTAGGAAGGTCATGGATACACGAGAACAAAATGGTTTCATCCACCTACCATCAGTACTTGAAGTACCGTGAAGATGGGGTCGAAAAGAAGATAGTTGTTGATGATAAACCTTTTACTGAGGCTGAATCATACTTTGCCGATGCAAAATTCTACTTAAAGAATTTTGTCTCAAAGGAGGTTAAGGTTGATGACGTGACGTCGACCAAAAGTATTGCAAAGAAGGCTGACGTTAAAATTGTTAAGGCAAAGATTACTGTTGAAAAGGATCAAGTTCTTTATGATAGAAACAAAATAAATGAGGCATCCTCAAGTAAGAGAGTGACTCCTAATCTTCTCTATGTCCCAAAGGCAACAAAGACTGAAGATCTATCTTCTGAGCTACAAGGTAATGTGTTAGGAGGCTTAACCCTTCCTATCAAGCGTATTGATGCAAGTAAGTCATCCACAAAATTGCTTAAAGGGTTTATCAAATCATCAAATCACAATCCGCTTCTAAATCTAGCACTTCATGTCAAGCGCACAAATGAGGGCTTTGATCCAAATGCCTACAACTTGTTAGCAAAAGCTAGATATGATCCCAATGAACCATCCAAGTTGGGAAAGCTCCCATCTGAAGCTTCAAACCCTACTCAAAAGATGATGATGGAGAAAGGGTACCCACTGAAGCAATCACATGAAGGTTTAGGTTACAAACAACCCCCCTCAATCCGTATCTCCATTAAAAGGGCAAGCTGTAACTACATTACTGCTAAAGAATCTGATGCTTAATGAGAAGCCTTCTGTGTTTGATCGACTTACGAAACCGAAGTTAACAAGGTTTCGTTCGTGAAGTTAAGTATCCTACATGGATTTCAGGCATGGTCCTCGTAAGAAAGAAGAATGGTTAAATTCGAGTTTGTGTTGACTTTAAGGACCTAAATAATGCTTGTCCACAGGATGAATTTCCTCTTCCCATCCCGGAGCTCATGATTAATGCCACGACTAGATATTAGGCGATGTCTTTTCATTGATGGTTCGTCTGGATATAATCAAATTCGCATGGCACCGAAGGATGAAGAACTTACCGCCTTTCGAACCCTTAAAGGTATATACTGCTACAAAGTAATGCCTTTTAGTTTAAAAAATGCTGGTGCTACATATCAACGTGGCATGCAAAGCATTTTTGATGACATGCTTCACAAAAATGTGGAGTATTATGTCTGAAATGAGACTCTATGCTGCTTAACAAATAAATAGTAGTCACAAGATTTTACCGTTGTACATTTGGCATAAGAAATGAGTGATTTCCTGGCAAGAATCTGCAATCCCTTCTCGCTCATATGATCCATTCTTTTGCGACACAAATCTGCAGAAATCTCATCTTGTTCCGCATTTAATTCACCTTGGCATATTTCTGCATTTGTCCTGTACAACGTTCCACGAGCAACTCCCTTTGCAATCACCAATGATCCTTTGGTGAGTCTCTACTTTTGATTTGCAAAATAGTTCTCGTATCCATCTCGGTCTTCCCAAGGTCAAGTTCATCCGCAAATCTGGTACATGTCGCACGTCCTTTAGAACCAATGTGCATCCGACATTTGTCTTGATACAATTGTTACCAATCCCCGCAATCTTTGAGTAACTTGTGTTAGCCATTCTCACAGTGCCGAAATCACCTGCTACATATCTGCAAAAAGGATCTCTTATCGGTGTGGCATGGTAAGATCCTGCTGTATCAACCACCCATTCCGACTCTGGACCTGACAAGTGCATGCATTCCTCTTCCTTATTTATGAAGAGGACAACATTATTATTGTTTTGCACCATGGCGGTTGTGATGTCGTCATTCTTCTGGCCACTGCTTTCACCTTTGCCCTTCCTTGGATTTGGGCAATCTATTTTGAAGTGACCTGGTTGATCACAATTGTAGCAATTTCTGGCTCTTGATTTGGATTGGTTCTTAGGCTTTCCACGAGCTCCGGATCTACCATGGTTGCTTGAACTCGATAACACCTGCCTATGCCTTCTGTGATGAGAGCCTGTCCTTGATTTCTGGCTTCTTTCTCATCTTCTCATTGAGTAGAAGAGCTGATGTGACATCTTTCAACTCAATGATAGTCTTACTATGCAGGATGGTTGTTGCTAAATTATCGTGCGAAGATGGCAATGAGTTCAATAACAAGATCACTTTATCTTTTTTCTCGATTTTCACTCCGAGGTTGGCGAGCTATGTGATTAGTCCGTTAAACATATTTAAATGCGACAAAAATTTCGTACCTTCACCCATGTGTAGGGCGTATAGCTGCTTCTTCAAGTACAATTTATTTGTCAACATTTTGGACATGTATATGCTTTCCAACCTTGTCCAAATGCCACATGCGGCGTTTTCATCAATAATGTTATTTACCACATCATCTGATAAGTGCAACCTGATTGCACTAGCAGCCCTTTCATCCAAGTCAGCCCAATCCTCAGCTTTCATGGTATCAGGCTTTTTGGCATCAGCATCTAGTACATTGTATAAACCTTGTTGGATGAGCAGATCCCTCATCCTTCTTTGTCATGTTGAGAAACCGCTATCTCTGTTGAATTACGGATATTTTTTTTTCTTTGAGTATAGCACTAGCGACCGAGAATAATATTTTTGCGTATGAGCAGAACCTGTGTTCTGATACCAGTTGTTGGGAATAAACTCCCTGCAGAAATAATATTCACGGTAATAAAAGTTGTATAATAACGTAGCATCGAGATACAGTAATCTACAACAATAAAAGGGACAGCAACGGCACCAAGATATTTTCGTGAAAAATCCTTTTGAATAAGGAAAAAAAACCACGGCCCCGAGAGGAGTAACTAATATCACTATAATAAGAAATTTTACACTTTGCAGGTCCGAGTAAAATATTCTAAAGACCACTACAACACTCAAAAGAAATAACTCTTTTTTGATATTTTCACCTCACTATAATATTGTCCACTCTCTATTTTTCTCACAGACTATTTCTTTGTACCCTGTCTGTAAAACCTCACTTTCTTTCTCTTTGTTGGTGTGTAGAAATGAGAGCAGAAGCTTTCCTTTTATAGCCGAAGTCTCACTCTCTGAAGCCTACTTTATTTGACAATTTGCACACACATTTTCTTCTTTTTCTTCCTTTCATTTATGGAGATAACCCCTTTCCTTCTTTTTCTTTTTTCATATATGGCGATGGACCCCACACTCAAGTGCATATATAATTCAAAGAAAAGTAGATCTAGGCATGACATATTCCTCTTATGAAAAAAAGCTTTTATCTTCCTACAAAAGAAGAAAAAAAGCTACTTGCTGACAACTACTTTGCAGCAGATATTGTGATTTCCTTTTCCTCTCTTCTCTCCTTTGGTTTGGCGATTTAGTGTGCTTCAATCAAGGCTCATGGTCCTATTTATAGTTGCTTGAAGAAGTTCTCCTAATCCGGTGAGATGTGCAGTGATTGAAATCTTCTCAAAAGAATAAGATTTTATCTCCTAAAGGGTAGGACAGGATTAATAGAGTGAGGAGTTATCAACAGAGATTAGATAAAGCTGAAGAGTCCTATAGGGATTGAAGCTAGCTAAAGCCTGAATTCAAAAAGGAGAAAAAAAAATTCAAATGTGGCGGAGGAATAGGAGACATCACAAACTCCTTACAAATTAAGGAAAGAATGCTGTCACTTTGAAAAGAATCAGGCGATAAAATGCCTTAACCGAAGTGGGTAAAATATGTTGATCATTGCAAATTCTAAACATTAGCATTATTATATTATTTTAATG
Source organism: Nicotiana obtusifolia (assembly GCA_002018475.1). NCBI lineage: Eukaryota > Viridiplantae > Streptophyta > Magnoliopsida > Solanales > Solanaceae > Nicotiana > Nicotiana obtusifolia. The sequence goes on along the minus strand of MCJB01047814.1, from coordinate 117,469 downwards.
TTAAAGTTTGAATTAAAAGATGGACTTAGCAGCAATATTAACAAATTAACAAATTCCCATTAGCTGAATGCACTTTTCGTAATTAACGACATTATTGGTACTTCAAGACTAATTTTCGAAGGTCAAAATTACAATAAGACTTGAAGTAGGGGTATTTGTAAGCATTCAAATTTTATCGGATTTAAATCCATAAAATAATTTAGACCATATAAATTCAAGATATTAGTCCATACAAATATTGTGGCTAGTAAATTCGGCTAATTATTTAAATTCAATATATATGTGTTGGGCTAGTCCATTAAATGAGACTACAAATTAAATGATAAGCACACTTCATTACCCCAAGGTCCAAATGGCTATTAACCCATCTTAAAGCCCATGCCACGTGTCAAGTGATGTGGCAATCCAAGTCAAAAGAACGAGTTAATAAAATCATGTGACGTATCAAGTGCCGTGGCAATCCAAGCCAAATAAATGAGTCGATTAAATCATGCCAAGTGTCTAGATAGTATTGGTCAGTTCAACCAGACCAATCAAATCGCAGAGCCACACCACTCCCTACAACTAGGGGTAGACATAAGTCGTGTTGGTTCGGATTTTTCTATTATCAAACCAAATCAGTTATGGCCAGGTTTTATTTTTCAATACCAAACCAAATCAAACCAAACCACATTGGGGTTTTTTTTTCGATTTGACCCGGATTATCGGTTTGGTGCGGTTTATCGATTTTCTTGTACAACCCTACCTACAACTATAAATAGAGGTCTTCATAAAGCTAGAAGACATCATAAGTGATAACAAGAAGCAAGCAGAGAAGTCGTGGATCAAATTCCATAGATTTCTCTACAAACTACAAGTTCAAGTTCAAGTTCAAGTTCAAGATCAACAACGAAGGCAAATCAAATACCAAGGCGTTCAAGATCAAATTACTTGTTCGTGATCAAATCCAAATCCAAGTTCAAGAAAGAGATCCAAGATCAAGCTTTACAAGCTATTGAATCAAAATCAAAGTCAAGCTCATTAAGATATCTTACATTCTTGAAGAATCAGAGGAGTATCATAGAGATTGTAACACTCATCTTCTATTGAAATCAAATACTATATTTGTTACGCAAATTTTCTAGTCTTGATTATTTATTTTTCTCGACGCAAAAATTTGTTGTTACAGTCACATTTGTACAATTGAAAATAATTCAATTTTAAACTCTTCATTTTACCCATTTTACCCTTAATGAGAAGTTTTTATAACTACATAAATGTCATGACCCCATAAAGCTTTTACCCTTTAAACTTTTAAGACCACAAGTTTAAACTTTTTTTTTAAAACTTCGTGCCGAGTCAATCTACCTCTTAATTTGAAACGGAGGGAGTATAAATTTATCTCATGAAGGACTATTCCTTTATAATGGGTATGCTTTTATGAAGAATTTGCGCTTCCACGCCCCACTCCACCAAACCGACATCGTGTGGTGCTAATGATTTCATTTAGAATAGGGAAAAAAGGCCAAATATACCCCTCTACTTCGAATATTTTTTACATTTAACCTCCGTTATACTATCCAGTCAAATTTACCCTTACTGTTATACTATATGGCCAAATTTATCCCTATCATCAGCAAACATTTAAAAATTACCCTTTGATATGTTAAGTAATCCAAAATCTCCCAAATTTCTTCTATTTAAATCACTTGTTGTTCTTCTTACTCCACTATTTTTAAAAATTACTATTGATGTGAATGCTAAAGCTACTAGATTATACAAATTATTCATGAATATTTTTAATTACCAATGTACCCACTTTTCTTCTTGTAATAATGGTCTAGAATTAGTTAATTTTTTTCAACCATGTACACACTGTAGAATTCAGTGGGTCTATTTATTATGAATTATATGTAGCTGATCATCATGTATATTCATGTATTATATTCAAATATATTTTGTCATTTTTTGGGTAGGGTAAAAACTTACCTGCACCGGGTGTATACACCTAACTAATAAAAAAAGCCACATGTCACCTTATTTAATTATAACTATTAATGCTGAACTATAGTTAACTAATATATATTTTACACATGTTCCTTCATAATTTTCCAAAAAAAATTGATATCCTTGTATTTACTGTTGTATTGCAAACGATAACGTTCCTAAGCTTCTTCTAATTTAAATATATATTATGACTCTTTCTAATCAATCGAAGAAATCTGGTTCACTAACAATTACTAGACCTGTGTCATTTTGAAGAATGAATTGAAAATGCAATAAGAACTCTAGTGAAATTAATGAAATTAAGCCACGAAACACAGAAATCGAAGCCTGATGCATTGAAAGAAAGACGACATTGTCATGAATGAGGAAATATATCTAAGAATTTGACATTGCATTAAAATTCAACAGAAGCGTGAAATATATTTCCAAGAAAAAGAAGAAGCTTAGTGACAATCAATCAAAGAAATCTAGTTCACCTTCTCGAATGTCTCAAAATACTATTTCGTATAAATCATTCTATATAAGAATTTCAATTTCTAAACCGCTGCTGAAAAGTGAGGAGGCCGAATTGTATGCAACAATGCAAGTATCAACAAAGGGAGCCACACAATAGTACTTCAATTGTACTTTGCTCATGATTTTCACGTACTTGTAGATGATTGCTACAAAAATAAAAATAAACACACTAACTATAGTTGTAATATTTCTCCACACTTCCTATACAAGTAAGCAGATTGTTAAAATACATGTGTTGTATTCTCAACACTTTGTAACAAGGCTAAAAGCGAGACATTTGATTCATTCATATCCAAATCAAAATCAACATCCTTACGGGAAAAAGAAAATTCAAGATGAGTTAATAATATGACAATAATCTAACATAAGCTTTATGTAAAAAGGAATGAAAGAAAACTAACTTGCAAATTAACTTTTGGTAAAGGAGATATTGCTTGATGGCCAGTATAAGCATTGTCCTCAAACAAGTTTTTTATTGGGGGTGCAACATCTTTTTGAGATTTCTCTGTAAACAAATAACTAATTAGATTGTTATAAAAAAAAAAAAAAAAAACCAAGAACGACTTGCATTGTAATACTTACTCATTCTCCCATTAGTCGATTGAGAAGTTTTTCTTTTTTTGGATTTCTCCCAATGGCGTAGAATACGCTCTTTACGAACACCTGGTGCTTTTACATAAAGAGGCTCTAATACCTCGACACTCTTCAATGTTTTTCTCATAATTTTTTGCTGAAATATGGACAACAGTACTGTTCAATTTCTGTAGATAATCATCTAACTCATCTGAAGCATTTTCGAGATGTCTTTGAAAAATCTCTCGGCACTCAACACTATATTTGCTAAGATGAGTAAGATTAACAAGTTTGCATCACGCTATTAGTGTAAACAAGTCAGATTCTGAACTTCTATTCATAGAACAACTTTGACTTGGCAAATTTTTTATTCTTTTCCTCACATCTTTGGTCCATCTTCTCAAAATATATTCCTTACGGATTTCACAAACTTTATTTGATGAATAAATAAGCAGACAATGTGCACATAAAATACCTATAGATTCAAACTTCTTGCAAGTGCATGTCACATGTAAAGTTGTGGGATCCAACTCAACAAGCCAACTCTTACTTGAATTATACGTTCTTACTTCATATTTGGACACTTGACCATCACAATATACTTGTGCCTCAACAAAACATGTCCCAGCTCCTTTGAGAAACTCTTTCTCAAACATGTTATAAATCTTATAAGTGTAGATTGCTCTGAGTTAAAATTGGACTACCTTTAACAGTTGGAGTTAGCTTACCTTGTTTACATTTGAAGTCTTCATGTTCTTCACTCAGACGCTGCTTATTTACTATATTTTTCTCATAATTAGTCACACATATATGCAAATAAGTGCTCAAATCTCCAAGCCCATTTAGTACATGATTAGTAGATTCACTTCGAGATGTGTCTTTCAATCCAGCACTAAACACATCATTATTAAAAGCTGTAGACCAGATGTGTCGAATATTAAAAAGATTCTTCAACCATTTATATTCTTCTACATTGTGCATTGACAAGCATCATCTCCCATGTTTTTGCAAATTCAGTAATAGAATCACATTCGGACATACACTTGTTAAAAAGTTTAGAAAAATCTTTATCATTCTTAAGTGATCCCAAATGAGATGGAGCATTCTGAGATATATGCCATTGACACGATCTATGTCTAGTGCCAGACATCACTTCTCTAATGGCAATTGCCATCGCTTGAGCTTGATCAGTATAATAGTTTTCAGGGTAATACCTCCCATTGACTTTAAAAATATAGAGAACAACCATTTGAAAGATTCTGCAGACTCATCAGATAAAAAAGTACAACCAAAAATTATATTCTACCAATGATGATTTATTCCAATAAATGGTGCACAAAGCATACGATACTTATTTGTTCGATATGTCGTATCAAAAGACACAACATCACCAAATATCTCATAGTCAATTCTAGATCGACCATCTCTCCAAAAGAAATTAGCTTTACGCTCTTCCACATCAAGTTAAACATCCCAATAAAAGAGTGTCTCATTTGCTTGTCTGTTATTAAATTCATTAACAACACTTTGAGCATTCCCGGCTTCCACCTTAGATTTCATCAACTGATGTATAAAATTAAAACAATCATTCTTTGAATAATCTAAAACATCAGCCCCTCCAGCTTCTTCTGCAAAGTAAGAATATGTTGCAGTCAGCTTTATACCAGCGTTAACTATATTTTCAATCACTAGCCCTTTGGTTTTAGTTATTCAACGAGCAGATCTTAACAAGTGTATCTTTTTCAGTGAAGCCATCTCATGATTATGCTCTTTAACAAATCTATCCACCATGAAAGGACTATTAGAAAATTGACGCTTAAAGCTTATCATTGCAGGACAATTTGATCGTATGTCTGTGTGACTAAAAGATGTCTTACTAGATTTCCTTTCCCTTTCATCTTTTTCCCCATGCTTATAGCACGCAAATCGTTTTTCTCTTATCATTACACCACCTTGGAAGTAATATTGTTTATCCTTCCTTTGTAACAGCCCAACCCGCTAGCAATATTGTCCGCTCTGGGCCTAGGCCCTCACGGGTTTAAAACAGGTCACTAGGATCTAAGGCTTGTAACTTATATACCCATTATCCCTCTTGTATTTTTGCCGATGTGAGACTCTGTCTAAAGTCTAGGGTGTTACATACACCTCCTCTTATGGACTCAGCGTCCTCATTGAGGTTTGATCCGCTGCATGAGATTCGCCTAGACTCAGCATTGAGGTTTGCCCCACCTAATTGGATTTTCCTAAACTCAGTTGAACTCTGACCCACCATCGGTAAGGCTAACACAAGAGTGGCTCTGAAACCATTTGTAACAGCCCAGCCCAGTAGTGATATCGTCCGCTCTGGGCCTACGCCCTCACGAGTTTAAAATGTGCCACTAGGGTCTAAGGCTTGTTAATTTATATATCCAACATCCCTCTTGTATTTTTGCTGATGTGGGACTCTGTCTAAAATCTGGGGTGTTAAACAGCCAAGCGCGCTAGTGATATTGTCCGCTCTAGGTCTAGGCCCTCACGGGTTTAAAATGCGTCACTAGGGTCTAAGGCTTGTTAACTTATATACCCAACATCCCTCTTGTGTTTTGTCGATGTGGGACTCTGTATAAAGTCTGGGGTGTTACATACACCCTCTCTCGTGGACTCAGCGTCCTCGCTGAGGTTTGCCCCACCGTATGGGATTCGCCTAGACTCAGCACTGAGGTTTGCCCTGCCTAACCGGGATTTGCCTAAACTCAGTTGAACTCTGACCCACCATAGGGAAGGCTAACATAAGAGTGCCTCTGATACCATATGTAACAGCCCAGCCCCTAGTGATGTTGTCCGCTCTGGGCCTAGGCCCTCACGGGTGTAAAACGCGTCACTAAAGTCTAAGGCTTGTTAACTTGTATACCCAACATCCCTCTTGTTTTTTACCGATGTAGGACTCTGTCTAAAGTCTGGGGTATTACATTCCTTATACTGAAACCTTTAGAATGTGCATATTCACAATATAAGTTATAAGCTTCATCCTCGTCCCTAACAATTTGATCTTTTATTTTTTCCTCTAATTCAGTTGTATAATTTTCTGTAACTTTCTCTCCTTCTATTTTCTCATTATCCTCTTCAATTATAATATCTTCTAATGACTCTTCTAACTCTCAATATTGTTTGTCTTCTCAAAATTTGACATTCTGATATTACAAAAGAAGAAATACATTTCTGTGATACATATAACAACAGAAAAATGGAAAAATTTATATAACTATAATCACATTTAGCCAGATTCATGTAACAAAATATAAAAAGACCAAATTAATATTTAAAAATAAAATTTTGGAGATAATATAACTGAGAATACTCCTAAATACTACACATATAGAATTTTCGTTTCTACACATTAATTGACGTAAAAGGCTTTCCTAAGTCCTAAAGTCAAACCATGAGTATTTGTTTTAATGTTTCAAGAGTATCGATACTTCTAATTTTTTCGAGTACCAAGACAAGTAAAACAATGAGTTTTTTCAATCAGCGGCAATGGAGAAATAAAAACAGTGGCAGAAACAATATGCACAAAATAAAAGAGAAGGCACGACAAACCTATATGCCAACCTGCTATATGCCAATTTTTAAAATAGGATGAACTAACCTGCTATATGCTAATTTTTTAACTCCCAAACCAGCAGTAGTCCTTGGAGAGTGATGGAGAATAACTACTAGAGAATTTTGAAAAAAAGAGCCGCACGAAATAAAAGAGAAGGCACGACAAACCTATATTTTATTTCGTTATATTTCTGTTATTGTGAATTTAATTCCTTTTTAATTTTTTTATTTATTAGAAATAAGACACCACCTTAGTTTATCATTTATGGTTAACTTAACTAAGGCGAGTGTACACCCGGTGCGGGTAAGTTTTTACCTTCTGGTTAGTATAGAGTTCGATCGACTAACTTAAGAGTGCACAATATGTAGTCATTTGATTAAAGCGAAGTTGAATTTGACAATGTAAAGTCTCCGAGGTACTTCAACTTCAATCACTAATACTTGCAAAGTCCCCATACATTTGGTGCAACGCATTCATTAAAATTGGGGTGTTATAAATACTTTTAGAATTTAGACAAGCTACCTAATTTAGATTTTTCAAATAACTGTACTTTGTTTATTAACGGTTGTATTATTTAATATATTTTTCTCTTATTTTTTTCTCCAATTCAGATAGCAGGTAAATGCTAATTATTTTGAAAATAGTTGCCAAGAAGCAGATCAATAACTTAATTAAAATAATTTGGGAGATTCTGGGTCACCTGACGGATTGAGGGGTAATTTTTAAAAGTTTACTGTGTATGGGGTCAAATTCGGTTGCCTGCATAGGGGATGTCGGTTTCGGGGTTCGACGACCAGCGTCGATTGAAGTCGCTACTCAATAGGCCGAGAACGGGACCTCGAAAAGGAGAAGTCGAAGACCGGATTCCACCGGAACGAAGCTCGAAGCCAAGGCACTCGAGACGAGATCGTTGAGGCCGATCAGGGCAAGGACCTTGTGGTAATATTATCAGATTGGCATGACTGAAGGACCGAAAATCTGGTAATTTGTAAATATCTCGGTGGGAATCGCGGCTGAAATCAGTAAAGACGTTGAAGCCATTAATTCTAGGGATATCTTACCTTGTATAGGATTCTTTTTCCTCCCTATATAAACAGACAGCACTATTGTAAATGACAGAACAATCTACGATCAATATACACAAGGCTATAATCTATTTACTTTTTCAATCTATATGCTTCATATCTTGCTTTAGAGGATTCTACCACAATAAAGCTACTCAATACTTGTAGTTTGCTTCCTCCTTTACTCGCTGAATTTGATCTTTATTTTTGTTTGTTCTTTAGTTGTATCAAACCAAGTCACATATCCTTAAAACCACGTATAAATTTAATTGTTATCCGTAGCCATGGGTAAACATAATGATTGTAAGGATAAATTTGACCTGATAATATAACGATAGAGGTAAATTTGGCGCGATAATCTAACAGAGGTTAATGTAAACCATATCTGAAAATAAAGGGATATATTTGGTCTTTTCCCATTAGAATATAAGGTTTGGAAAAGTAACGTCAAGAAACAAAGTGCTAGCAATGAAATGGTTCAAAAATGAATTATTTGATTAGTTCATGCTTCAAGCGCCAAAGAGAGTACTTCGTTTTTCTTTTTCATTTTTTTCCGGTGTAGATAAAGACGTAGGAACTGATTAAGTTTCTTATATTTAATTTTTTTGTCTGGCTTTGAAGTGATGACAAAAATAGAGAAAATGATAAAATTAATCCCTCGTGGTTGAGGTAGGTCTAAAATAATCCTCTAGATATACCGTCGAGCAAGTTGATTCTTTAAGTTTGCAAAAAAATAGCATTTATTTTCAACAATAATTAAACAAAGTATGGTTGTTAAATTTAATAAGAACGGTGTGCTTACCCTCAAAATCGGATAACAATTGAATTTATAAGTGGTTTTAAGGATACGTGGATTAATTTGACACAAAGCGATAGATTGAATATAAGTAAAGCAAACAACAATAAAGTAAATTCAAACCGTGTGACTTGAACTGTTATAGCCTTGAGAAATAGACTTCACCTCGAACTGCATATGACCCAAATAATGTCAAATACAGAAAAATAGTAGCTTGTGGAAAGAAAATAATATTATACTACTTTTGGGATGCGTGTTACAATATGTTTTACAAATAATCAAACCCTCTTTATATAGTAAGGGGTCCTACTCTAGGTACAACTCTATAAAGGTAAAAAAATCTCATGATTTGCTAATTAAGCAGTTTCATTGATACGTGCCGAGATTCCCGCCGTGATGCACGACCGGTTACGGATATTTCGGCCTTCCATTATTTTGGTTCGATGATGTTCTCTTGAGCTAATTCTGAGTCGGAGTCAGTTCCGAGGTCAGGGACTCGGTAATCTTTGAAGGCGCATATTCTAACCTCGTACCTAGGTTCGATGGAACCTACAATAGATGAGCCCGGTTTCGGCCGTATACAGATAGTCCCTTCATTTTTCGGAGTGTAAACGACGAGAGACGATATGAGCCCCTGATTCTGATCTCGATACTTCGCTTCAGAAATGAAGAAAATAGACGAAACGTCTCGTCAGTCACATCTTAATGGAATTAAATGTTCGTCAGTCGCTGGTCGGCTGCTACAGACTTTGAACCGCCGTTTGAATACTATATACTCCATCCTTAATCCGTTCAAACTTTACGTTTAAATCTCTTCTACTCTTATTCTTTAAAGAATCTTTGTATTCTCTAACACTTGTACCAGATTTCTTGAGGTTTTTGTAAGAATCTTCGCTTGACTTCATTACAAAACATTAGCGTAACCTTTTAGGTTCCTCTTCTTTATCTCTATTAAGAAAAATGGAGAAAACTTCTAAGATAGTTCCACAAAAAGAAACCGCCTCTTCATCACGGCTGGCCGGCGAGGAAACAGTGGCGGAACCTCACCCTGAAGTGTTTGTTCCTGGTAGGTTCTTGACGGGTGCTGATTTCAAGGTTGAAAAGACTTTCTCAGTACCGGGCCGATGCGAGCCGGACTTGAGATATATATGCTCGATCACCGACGGTCTCCTCTCCAAGGTCAAAGAGGATTGTAACTAGGTTGATAAACACTTGGGGTGCCCACGACTGAGGAAGCGATTACTACCCACGTGGAGGGTTTTTTAAGTGTTTACACTTATCCCTTCATGTTGGGCCCCTTGGACCCGGTCATTATCGCCTTCTGTAAGAGGTACGAGGTGACCCTTTGTCAAATCCATCCCTCTTTCTGGAGGATAGTAATTCTCCTTCGCTTCTTCGTAAACAAAATCGAGGGGTGTCCCTTCACCCTCGATCATCTCATGCGCCTCTACAGTCCCCGACTCTATCGAAGGGGATTAATAAAGCTTGCCCGGCGAGCTAGTAAGGCCCCATTCTCGATTATAGACAAAGATCGAGACCGAGGCTGGTTTGGCCGATTCGTTTGGGTGAAGACCCCAGATTTAATCACGGTCGAGGACATGTCATATCCCGAGAAATGGAACATGAAACGTAAGTATAACTTTGCCTTAATGTTTTCGTTTATTGTTTTTTCTTTTTCCTCCCTTCTTATCGACATTTTGTGGTGCAGCTGTTGCTCGAATGTCGAATGCAGTTCCTCGACTCAAGGAGTAGGTCGAAGACCTCATGTCACAGAAACCCTATTCTGAGCGCGCATAGCGCAAACTATCGAAGGGCCGGAGGGAGGCCGGTTCCCATGGTAAGTTTCATTTTTTACGATTTAATAATATTTGATTTTTTCCTTTTGCCATTGAGTTCTTATTAGTTCCATTTTCTTTTGCAGATCTTCCCAAAGATATTGCTATAAGGCCTCCATCCAGTGACGAGGATGTGCCTCTCGATTCCCCTACTCCGAGGTAGGGTGATGAGAAGAAAAGGAAGAGGGCACCGAGTTCTCCGAGCTCGAAAAAGAAGAAAGCAAAAAAAAGTTTGGTGCATAAACCTAAGGGTAGCACCAATGCTCGGGCGCCCTCTTCAGACTCACTCCACTAGCTCAGGGATGAGTCAGAAGAAGAAGAAGAAAACTCCGAAATGATGGCCCGTGTGCGGTCAAGGCTCGAGGCCCCCCTAATCGATGAGAGCTGAAACTGAATTACCTCGACTCGGGGAGGTCGATGAGGGACTTTAGCCGAAGCTTCCGACCCAGAAAGAGGTGAGGCTGCTTTGCCTCGATATAGGGAGGCCGATAACGAGATCGTAGCCGGTTCTTACCGGACAACGGATAGTGCTCCGAAGGGCATACCGGGAGTGATAATACTCTCTGGTTCGCCACTATGTACTGTGTCTATGATCGCCGATGCTCAGGCGCTGAAAGAACGACCCAACGAAGAGCCACAAGGGGTGGTAGACTCCTTTCAAAAAACTTCTTTGATGGCGTAGACTCTACCGCTACGGAGAACATCACCGGGTTGGATGACATACCGGTGCCGAAGAAGGGTCCATCATCGGGGACAAGTGGACCTGCCTCGAGCCCTAAACTAGTCAACCGGTTCCCAGCCTCGAGTTTGAATCCTGATCGGAAGAAGTCAATCGTTATATCCATTCCGGAGGACGCCCGAGTTCTTTCTGCCCCTGTGGGGGTGGCCAGTTACTTTTGGTGCTTGGTGACCGAGGAGGATCAGGCCAACATGAACAAGGTGGAAGTGCCTTTTATATTCAACAAAGCCCAACAGGCATTAAATCGGGTAACCTCATATACCTCCTAATAACTTCTAGTGTGTACTTAGATTATTTTGTAGATGATCGTAACTCTTCCTTCTGTGTTTGTAGGCTTCGGTACTCCACCATGAAACGTTCCTCCGATACAGGGAAGAACTGAACCAGTACGAGGCCGAGATCCGAGGGCTCATTGAGAAAAAAGATGCTTACAAACTTCTCAGTGAGAAAAGAGAAGGGGAGGCTAAGGGCCTCCGGGCTGAGTTAGAGGTGGCTCGGAAAGAGCATTCCGACCTGGCTGAGCAGTTAAGAAGAATTTTTGAAGTTAGTAACGATGAATTGATCATGGTGACTAACAGTCCGAACCCATAGGTCCAACAGAAGATCGATAAGATCAGACAGCTTCGGGAAGAGGTAGATACGGTAAAGGTTGAGACTAAAGAATGGAAAAAGAACACGGACCGCCTGGCCTCAGAAAAGGAGAGCGCCCGGGCCCAACTAGCTTCGGTTGAAGTCCAGCTCTGAGGTATAAAGGAGAAGTCCTTGGTGCAGGCCAAGAAGATCAAGGAGCTCCAGTCCCAGTTGAATTCAGCCATCTCATATCGTGAAAATTTTGCCACGGAGCTCGAAGTGGCCAAGTCAGAGGCTAAAGTAGTTAAGGCCAATACCGATGAGATGGTCGCTGTTTATAAGGCCGATGCCGAGGCTGCTCAAGTTTGAGCAAAAGACATCACCGAGCATGCTAAATGGAAATCTCGAAGGGTGGCCCCCAAGGAAATCCGTGCTCGGGGTTTCGACCTATCAATTGAGATCGAGAACGCCAAGGAGCTCGAAGCTGAGGCTAAAAGGTTGGCTTATATCGAGGAAGATAATGACTCCGAGGGTTTAAGTGAGTCCGAAGGCGGGGAAGATCCCGAGGGTGAACACGCTGCCCCCGATGAGGACCAGGCCACTTGGGCCTTTAGATGTTTTTGTTTTCTGTTTTTTGCATTTTTGTTGAGGCCATTCGGCATTTGTAAAAAATTTCATCAGGTTGTTTGGCCCTAGTAAAAAGAATTTTTTATAAATATATAAGGCTTTCTTTCCTTTTCACGACTTTCGAACTTTTCCCTTTGGTTTATTATTTATATTCACAAAGATCAAAGATGCTTTAGCACGAAATAATTAGGTTATGTTCGAAGATTCAAACAAACATTGCCTTTACATTATTCTGTTTTAAGGCATTTTGGGGGTTCGGTGTTACCGGAAACTCCTCCCAAAGTAAGTAGTTGAGATTATAGTTCGCCGAGGGTAGCCTTTAGAACCTGTTATGAAAACTTTCTTTTCGAAAGCCCTATTTTTATTACGGGTCTTGGATGTCTCCGAGCCGTGTTAATACGGCTGTAGACTTTTCACTCAGGTGTCGCCCAGTGGGCTTGCTTTCCCAAGTTATCAGGGCTTGCCTAAGATAACAGTCCCCGAGTGGGGATGGTCGTGGCCTTTAAAATTTGGGGGTTGCCTAATAGGTCTTATGCCCCCGAGGTCTAATAGTTTGGACCGTTCGAGTTTGTTACCGGACGACAGTCCTCAGGTGAGAGAGTGATTGTCCGATCTCAGGTTAAAGTGGCCCTTGGGCTCATTACCTTTAGGGGATCGCAAGCGGGGAATTCCTTAAGAAATGTAAATAAGAAAATTTTAAAACACCAAGATGATTGCAAGGAAGAAACTTCTTTTGTTCTTGGGTAAAACAGTCATACATGCGTACATGTTTTATGCTAGGGCTCCAGCAATCTATGCGGGCACGACCTGTTTGACCGTTTGGCCCTTACAATAAATCCTACCTATCGAGACCCTTCCACCACGAAGTAATTTCCTTGCTGAAGTCAATATCTAAAGGTAATGCCCCCCAGTATTCAAAGTTGATCATAGAGAGAAGCTTCGGATACTGTTAGTGTGATCTTTGACACCGATTCGTGATTGGTCTTTGATTCTAAGTTAACACGATCTATTGTTGCCTCGTTAAAAACCTTGCCGGAAACCCATTTGGGACAAAACTGGTTCAAGGGAAAAAGAGTACAATGCGTGCTTTCAGACCTAAAACTTTGTACTGCTCCTTGTCGGTCACCAACAAGTGTTAGTCCGAAATATAAATAAAAGAGAATGAATGGGGTCGTGCCTTAGAAAAAATATCATGTTAGGTGAGTTATATTCCAATTTCTCGATATTTTTTCACGGTTCATTGTTCCGAGCTTGTAGGATCCTTTTTCAGTGATTTTGGTGTTATGATACGGTCCTTCCCAGTTCAGTCCCAACTTTCCTCGCTCAGTTTTGGGTGTTCAGTGTGACCTTTCTTAGCACTAAGTCCCGAATTTGAAGTATCGAAGGTTGGCTCTCGATCTATTGCATTTGGGCAGCCAATTGAATAAGGGCGGCTTCGCGCCTTTCATCCAACAGTTCCAAGATCGTATTCATTGCCTCGCCATTTGATTCCTTTGTTGCATATCAGAATCTGATACTTGGCTCTCCCACTTCGACTAGCATTAGAGCTTCGGCACCGTAAATCGATGAGAATGGGGTGGCCTTGGTACTGGACTTTGAGGTCGTACGGTATGCCCATAGGACTTCGGGTAGGATTTCCTTCCACCTTCCTTTGGCGTCAATTAACCTCTTTTTGAGGTTTTGGAGTATGGTTTTGTTGGTTGATTCGGCTTGTCCGTTCCCATTAGGGTGATAAGGTGTTGACGGGATCCGTTTAATCTTATGATCCTCGAGAAACTTGGTCACTTTGCTGCCGATAAATTGTTTCTCGTTGTCTCATACGATTTCGGATGGCACTCCGAACCGGCATATGATGTGGTCCTAAATGAAATCGATGACCTTCCCTGACCTTCTCATATGCTTGGGCTTCCACCCACTTAGAAAAATAATCAGTCATAAACAATATAAATTGAGCCTTACCTGGTGCTCACAGACGGGGGCCAACAATGTCTATTCCCCAATTCATGAACGGCCATAGTGATAAAACCTAGGGGAGCAGCTCCCCGGGTCGATGGATCATCGGAGCGTGTCTTTGGAATTTATCACATTTTCGAACAAACTCCTTTGCGTCTTTTTTCATGTCGATCCAATAATAACCGGCTCTGATTATTTTTCGAACTAGCGATTTGGCGCCTGAATGATTTCCAAAGGTACCTTCATGGATTTCCCTCAAAATATACTTGGTATCGCCCGACCCTAGACATATTGCAAGTGGGCTATCAAATGTTTTTCTGGGCTAAATCGGGCCGCCTTTGTACGCAGGGACCTCGACTCTTTTGGATTCGAGAGCAGTTTATCGGATCTGAGATATTCTACCTATTTATTCCTCCAGTCCCTATTTAGGCTCGTCGAATTGATCTCCGAGTGGCTTGTTCCACCACTGATCTCATAAGTTGTACGACTTCTCCCGGGTTGAACTCGTCGTCTTTCACCGATGACCCCAAGTTAGCAACGGCATCGGCCTTGTGTTTTGATCCCGAGGTATGTGTTGCAAAGTCCATTCTTTGAACGTATGTAATGTCACCTGTAATTTGTCCAAGTATCTTTGCATTCATTCCTCTCTAACCTCAAATGTTCCATTGACTTAGTTTACCACAAGGAGGGAGTCGCATTTGGCTTCGATCACTTCCGCCCCCAAGCTCTTGGCTAGTTCAAGTCCTGCAATCATGGCCTCATATTCGGCCTCGTTGTTATTCAATTTCACAGCCTTAATAGATTGTCTAATTATATTACCTGTTGGTGGCTTTAATACGATGCCAAGTCTGGACCCTTTTTGTGTTTGAGGGCCGTCCGTGAAGCGGGTCCAGATTCTCGAGGAAGTTCCTGAGTTAATCAACAACTCTCTTTTGACCTTGGGTATTAGGGCCGGTATAAAGTCGGCCACAAAGTCTGCCAAAATTTGAGACTTAATCGCGGTCCGAGGTCGATATTCAAAAATATCGTACCCACTTATTTTATGGCCCATTTGGCCAGTCAGCCCAAGAGTTCGGGCTTATGCATAACGTTCCTCAATGGGTAAGTAGTTACGACACATATAGGATGACATTTGAAGTACGAATTTAGCTTCCTAGAGGCGCTTGACAAAGTGAGCGCCAGTTTTTCCAGCTGAGGGTACCTAGTTTCGGCCTCACCTAAGGTTCTACTAACATAGTAAATTGGAAATTGCATACCTTGCTCTTCCCGAACTAGGACTCCACTTACCGCTATCTCCGAGACCGCCAAGTACAAGTACAGTTATTTGTCGGCCTTCGGTGTGTGAAGCAGGGGCGGGCTCGATAAATACCTTTTGAGTTCCTCCAAAGCTTGATGGAATTCTGGGGTCCACGAAAAGTCATTCTTCTTCTTCAACAGTACGAAGAATCGGTGGCTTTTGTCGGATGACCTCCAAATAAATTGCCCAAGGGCGGCTATTCGCCCGGTTAACCTTTGCACGACCTTTACGTTTTCCACGGCTGTGATATCTTCGATGGCTTTGATCTTATCAGGATTGATCTCGATACCCCGATTGGATACCATAAATCTGCGAAACTTACCCACTCTACTCCAAATGCACATTTTTCTAGGTTCAGCTTCATGTTGTACTGCTTCAGTATACTGAATGTTTCCTGCAAATGTCTTAAATGATCTTCTGCTCGCAGGGACTTAACTAACATGTTGTCAATGTAAACCTCCATTGTTTTTCCTCTTTGTTTCTCGATCTGATTTACTAAGCGTTGGTATATGGCACCAAATTTTTAATCCCAATGGCATTACATTATAACAATACGTGCCATACTTAGTGATGAAGGAAGTTTTTTCCTGATCACCCAGGTCCATCCGTATTTGGTTGTACTCGGAATAGGCGTCGAGAAAATTAAGGGTCTCGTGGCCGGCCGAGGCATCGATCATACAGTCAATGTTTGGAAAAGGAAAAGAGTCTTTGGGGCATACTTTATTTAAATCTTTATAGTCTACATACGTTCTTAATTTATTCCCTTTTTTAGGGACTACCACCACATTTGCTAACCAATCCAGGTATTTGACCTCCCGAATAGACCCTATTTAAAGAAGTTTAGATACCTCATCCTTGATGAAAGCATGCTTGATCTCAGACTGGGGTCTCCTCTTTTGTTCAACTGGATGAAACTTCAGCTCCAGGCTCAGCTTGTAAGTGGTTATCTCCGGTGAGATACCTGTCATAACGAGGTGGGACCAAGCGAAACAGTCTTTGTTAGTTATAAGAAACTAAATGAGCTTTACCCTAAGCTCAGAGCTTAGCCCCGTGCCAAAGTATACCTTTCGATCGGGCAAGTTTTCTCGCAATATGACTTGTTCCAGTTCCACGACCGTCAATTTAGTGGCGTCGAAATCCTCGAGGGCTATAAAAGATCTGGGAATCCTATAATCATCATCCTCGACTTCCCCTTGTTTGTCCGAATCTTCCGAAGATGGTATCAGTGATTTCTATTTTTCCCGTTTTTGACCACCTAGTTTGGGCCCTTCGATGTTAACTGTATATGCCAGTGTCACCTCTTCAACCGCGAACATTTCTTTTGCAGCCGGTTGTTCCCTGTAGACTGTTTTAACTCTCTCAGGTGTTGGGAACTTCAATGCTAGCGTCGAAGGCACTGCGCTCATGTTGTGGATTCATGGCCTTCCCAATAGAGCGTTGTATCTCATGTCTCCTTCGATCACATAAGATTTGGTCTCCTAGATGGTCATGGCGGTGTTTACTGGTAATGTTATTTCACCTTTACTGGTCTCACAAGCCATGTTGAATTCATTTAGAACTCGAACTGCAGGCACAACTTGGTCTTGCAAACCGAGCTATTCCACGACCCTTGATCGAATGATATTGGCCGAGCTACCTAGATCTATTAACACACGTTTAACCCGAATTTTATTTACGGGTACAGATATTACCAGTGCATCATTGTGGGGTTGCACGATCCGTTCAGCATCTTCATCGTTGAAAAATAAAGTTCCTTTGGATTTGTAGTCCCAAGTTCGTTTCTCCCTAGTGATGGATACTTTGGTGCGTTTCGACATCGGCGCCTATGGGATATTAACTTCTCCGATGATCATGTTAATGACGTGTTGAGGTTCTTCTTGTTTTACCTGTTTGTTAGAATCCATGTTCCTGAAATGATTCTTGGCTCGGTCGCTCAAGAACTCCCGAAGGTGCCCATTGTTGAATAGACGAGCTACGTCGGCCCATGTAACAACCATATATTCTATTAAGTTCTGCTTCAGCTGCTGTGAAGCCACTGAGCTTCGAATATTAAGTCCCTGAGTAAAAGCTTGAAAAACCTAATCATCAGTGACCGGTGACAGGTCCATCCGTTCCATTGAAATCGAGATACGAATTCTCTGAGCATTTCATTATCCTTTTGCCTCACTTTGAAGAGGTATGATTTCCTAGTTTCGACCTTGATAGCCCTAGCGTGTGCTTTCATAAAAGAGTCTGCAAGCATATCAAATGAGTCAATAGAATTAGGGGGTAAGTTGTGATACCATATCATGGATCCCTTTGACAAGGTTTCTCCGAATTTCTTCAGTAAGATAGACTCGATCTCATCATCCTCCAAGTCATTCCCTTTGATGGCGCATGTGTATGAAGTGACGTGCTTGTTTGGGTCAGTCGTTCCGTTGTACTTAGGAATCTGAAGCATGTAGAATTTTTTGGGGATCGACTTCAGAATCACACTCGGAGGGAAAGGTTTCTGTACAAACTTCTTGGAATCCAAGCCTTTCAGTATCGGCGTCGTTCCCGGGATTTGGTCGACCTTAGAATTGTAGGTCTCCACCTTTTTGTCATTTGCTTCGATTTTCTCCTCCACTGATTCTATTCATTTTGTCAGCTCCTCGAGCATTTTTATGATCTCGGGGTTATTACCCGACTCGTTCCCACTCGACCTTTCTGCGATCGGTTCTTCCCTGTGAGTGATTTCTCGAGACGAGCCGGGCTCGATCCTGCTCGGTGTGTGGCTCTGATTTTGTAACTGAGCTGTTGGCACCTGTTGAGCCTGCAACATTTCGAAGATCATCCATAGATTGAACTCGTTCCCTCCATTATTTTGAGTATTCTGGGCAGTCGACCGAGCTTCACCACGGATGCTATTCTCCGTATCGGTAGGCAAATTTGCATCGATAGCCACATGCGAATTAGCGTCAATCGGATCTGCGATCGGAATTCCAACGGGATCAGCAAGCGCTATGTTGTTATTTTTACCTTAGTGATGGACTCATTGTCAACTTGCAGAGATGCTGATTGAGAGTTTGACATTTTTGTATTTTAGCATAGAATCAAAGACACTTCAAAGAGCAAGTGTAAAACAATGTATGTTATGGAGATTTGTACCAAATAACCACTATTATCCTTGGCCCCACGGTGGGCACCAAGCTGTTTACCCTCAAAATCGGATAACAATTGAATTTATATGTGGTTTTAAAGATACGTGAATTAATTTAGCGCAAAGCGATAGATTGAACTATAAGTAAAGTAAACAATAATAAAGTAAATTCAAACCGTGTGACTTGAACAGTTATAGCCTTGAGAAATAGACCTCACTCGAACTGAATATGATCCTAATAATGTCAAATACAGAAGAACGGTAGCTTGTAGAAAGAAAATAATATTATAATACTTTTGGGATGCATGTTATAATGTGTTTTACAAATAATCTGACCCCCTTTATATAGCTGGGGAATCCTACTTTAGATACAACTCTATATAAGGTAAAAAAGCGTTTTCCTACATGCCGAGATTCCCGTCGTGATGCGCGACCGGTTACAGATATTTCGGCCTTCCGTTATTTTGCTTCGATGATGTTCTCTCGAGCTAATTCAGAGTCGGAGTCAGTTCCGGGGTCACGGACTCGGTAATCTTTGAAGACGCATGTTCTAACCTGGAACCTGCGGTCGATCTTCAATCCATTACGTTTCGGTTCCAATCCGTCATGCAATAGATGAGCTCGACGTCGACCGTATACACTATACAAAAGAAAAGATTCAAAAAAAATATTAAAAAATCCTGTCAAATCCCATAAATTACAAAACCAAAAACTGCACCAAGTACAAAAAAAATTAAATATTGCAGAAATTGTACCTTAAAAAACTACACCAAATACTAGAGATAGAGCAAAAATGATAAAAATTCTTCAAATGCGAGTTCCTTTTAAATCCTCGTGTTTTACGGTTCTTAATAAATCCAACAATCAAAATTTACAAAATATTTAACGAATATTAAAAAGGCTAACTTTTGACAAATTAAAAAAAAATAAAATTGCTCCTGGAAAATTAAGTGACAATTTAAATGTACCCAAGGACCATTTTTTTCATTTTATCGACAGGAATAATAGGCTTCTCCATAAGAAAAGATACAGTCATGCCCGAGACGTGGTAGGTGGGGTATGGAGACGCTTGAAAGCAGTCCATTTTGATGTCTAAGCATATTAATCTTGAAAGCAGCTTATTCTGAATGTCTAATCCCTTGAGGTAGACAACACGAATTGCTCATCAAAGGAGCAATAGCTTTAACAAAACAAGTCAAAGGAGACAAGAATCAAAAAAAAAAAAAAAAAAACTTGAGGTAGGTTAGGAATGAGAGAAGTATTTATTTCAAAACTAATTTTATGATAAATTTATTTTCTTGTGTTTAATTGTTAAAAAATATTTATGAATCCTTTATCTAACGGAAAAAAATGACTTCTCTTTATAACTTATTGACGAAAGTTATTTTTCTATAATTATCTTAACTTTTATCTAACATATTACTTATTCGAACTACATCTATATTAATATTTAGTACTCAAAAATTGCATCAAAAGAATACAATTCAATTTGCTAATATTTTTATTAATTAAAACACACACACACAAAAGTTTTTCGACACGTGCTTGCACGTGTATGTCAAGCTATGTCATATAATTTTATAAAATAATATTACATTGTTAAAATATTATTTTTAGGGGATGGTTATACATGAAAAAATTAAGTGCGCTTCTGTAAATGACCGGTGTAGATGGTTGTATGGTCGCTTGATCAGTATTGATTTATAGTTCATAACACCAACCGTGAAACTTACATTGAATAGCTATACATAATAGTTATCATATAATAAAAACATATAAATAACTAAAAGGTTATGTCTTTTCTCTCACAAATAATTTCCTTAGAATAAAATAAGTAACCCTTTGAAAAGTTCTTTTCTTAACGGCTAATGTTTTTTTTAAAAATAATTTACTAATAAAAGAACATAATTATTTAGAGAAACAAAATATAAATAAATTTTTCAATTTATTATTGTTAAAATAAATTAAAAGGTTATTTGGATTTTCTCTAGTCAAAGAGATGTCAAATTCATGATAAAAGGACAGCAATATTTAAATAATATATATGTGAAAACATCATTAATCTATTCTTATGATTTAAAAAATTTATTCAAGTTAGTAAGTCTAATTCACATATTACAACTTTGAAATTATAATCTTTCACATAATTTCATGCATGCCACAAATTTATATACCAACAAATCAATCTCAGTTATCAAAAGGAATAACAAATATAATGTTTTTTCATTCTTAATTGTAACATGCATGCAAGACACACTATCTAATTAAGTTTCAAATATTTTTTGTCTATTCAGAAATTATATCACAATTAAATAGTCTCTTTTATTTACAAATAATTGGGTAAACATACTTTAACAGAATAAGTAATCTCTATTATTAATTAAAACATAATAATCAACCAATATTAAACCCAATTAGAAGTTTAAATCATTTAAACATACATGCAGACATACCAAAAATAGAAATCTTAACTTTAAGTAGGAATCACACTTTCTCTACCATGGACAACATCCCTCTAGTGTTAAAATTGTTCGAAGTCTATCTCTAAAAGAGTAGTTTTAACTCCAAAAAGTAAAATTGCTCCAAGTCTATTCGTAGAAGACTACAAAAACAAAATTGTAGAAAAGTAAAATTAAAATAGGACTAGTGTGACTGTGACTTCCTAACAATAAATTAAAATAGGACTAGTGTCAGCTGAAGAGTAGAAAAGAAGACAAAAGAAGATGCAAAAGTACGTGGGAAAAAAATATCAGTAACCAGTCTTACGTCGACGTTTCTAACAGTTGGACTTAAATTAATGCAGGTTCCTTAATTCTAATGGGGGAAATTGGAGGCAATGATTATAATTATCCAATTTTCCAAGGAAAGTCAAGAGAAGAAGTTGAATCATATGTACCTTCAGTTGTTAAAGCTATTACTCTTGCTATTAACGTAAGAACCAAATTTGCTCTACATATATTCATAAACTCTTTTTCTCGATCTCCTTCACTTCTTGAACTAATAACCAATTGGAACTAATCGGACTTGGAGCTCAAACATTGATAGTTACAGGATTGGATGCTCAGCTGCTTGTCTAACCTATTTTAAGAGCTCTAATAAAAATGACTATATATGATGCTGCAGCTGGAATTGCATCAATTAGTTAAACAAGTTTTCACAACTTCAAGAGGAACTAAATCGCCTTCGGGAGCTTCATATGAGTCTATGCAGATTATTACAATACAGCAATAGCATGTTGTGGAGGAGGAGGTCCATATAATAACAACTTTTCTGTTACATATGTGAAGACCCTTTATCATATGTTAGCTGGGATGGTGTCCATTTGATAGCCAAAGGCTTATTGGAAAGCCCATTTACAATTTTGAAACGCCTAAGTATATATGACAAAGGCAGATCATTAGCAATGTATAAGAAATTAATATAGTACATGTATTTTCTTTGTAGATATGCCTCTCTAGGTTTGCTTTCCACTGCTTAATTACTTTTTTGAAACGGGGCAATTGTGTATCAGCATGTTCAATTAAGAAATGTACATAAAATATACACCAATTTTAGTCTCCTTTTGTTTGAGGGATTTGGACTATAAAAAAAAATATTCAAAATCATGTAATTGTTTCTTGAAGTAGTGTCAAAAGCACTACGGCTTCAAAGACAAATCGCAAACTTGTGAATTTCTTGCAATAATAACCTACGGCTTGAAAAACAAATAGCAAACTTGTGAATTTCTTGCAATAAATAGCCTAACGCACAACTCACAAGTTCGTAAGAACTTCGCATTCGTCAGAGGCGGAACCAGGATTTGAATCTTATGGGTTCGGAATTATAATCCTTTTAAGTTAGTAGGTTCTAAATTAATAAGTTGTACATATTCAATGGATTTCTTAAGACAAATACATGATTTGAAGGTACAGCCGAACCCACATCCCGCACTCTACCTCCTCCCCTGGCACCCGTTAGATATGTACGTATAGATAAACGAATAATAAAAGTCAATACGATATATTGGAAGCTAATATGAAATGCAATCTTAGAGCA
Source organism: Nicotiana obtusifolia (assembly GCA_002018475.1). Taxonomy (NCBI): domain Eukaryota; kingdom Viridiplantae; phylum Streptophyta; class Magnoliopsida; order Solanales; family Solanaceae; genus Nicotiana; species Nicotiana obtusifolia. The sequence goes on along the minus strand of MCJB01047814.1, from coordinate 94,777 downwards.
ACATTTGAACGTAATTGGTTTTTTAAGGGAACAACACACCCCTTTGTTTACCCATAAAACAGTACAGTTGAATTTGTTGCGTAATTTGTAGACAAGCAAACTGATTCAATCCGAAAATGATAAATACATTAAAGAAAAATATAAGACTTAGCGTTGAAATCAAAATAAACAACAGGTAGCTTGGTTCCGGGAGCAGGACTTCCAAAGACAGTAATAAGAACAATATTAGACAAAAAGTAAAGTATTATTTAGCTTGAGAATAATGTGTAACATAAATTTTGCCAGAGATTCCTGTCTTACAATGGTTGTTGAAGTCCTAGGATCAAACCCCTCTTAAATGACAATAATGGAGGTCATTGAGAATATGTAACGGTATGCCATGAATGTCAAAATTTTCTGCAACGGCTGTATATTCAATATTGAGGAATATTCTTCATTAAATGTCTTCGGGTGACAAATATTCGTTTGCTTCTGTTGACTATATTCCTTTCGGGATCTACGCGGTACCAACTCAAGTTATTGTCCTCGGTCTTAGTTTTCACTCGCTTCATCTTTCGCCTGCCTCCGGTTCCACGTGTCCAGCTATCATTCGAACATTTAATATAACTCTATTTTACCCTATATATCCTTATGGTACAACCCTTTCTCACAACTTATGTGAACGCGAGATACTTTACATACGGGCGTCCTTTATCAAACAAACATACAATGTTTGAGTGAGTTAGGGTAAGCATAAGAGTCTCAAGAATACTTATCTAAGTCTATCAATTGCATGAGAAATTAAACTAGTCGTAATTAATATCCATGGTTGCCTTGATAGTGAAAGTTACAACTCTTAGATATTATACATTTTTCAATCAAAAAGGAAGATAAAGCCTTTGGGGACCACCCTCCACTTGCCAAGATTTCACAAGGTAGCAGAATCTATTTTGCTGTTAATAAATGATGGGAATAGCATGATCATAGATGGAAAATATCCTTTGCTAATAAAGGAAATAAAGGGATGATGGGAACGTGTCATATTATAAGCTCAATGTGGGTTGGATGATAACGATTGGGTTGGAGTTCTTGGCCATAAATATTTATAGTGGAGTGCTGCTTTTCGGTCATCAGCTTCTATACTGTGGCAGCATAACAAGACTTCCATGATTTGTGTTTGGAAAATATTTAGAGGTCGTTTGGTCTGCCGATTAGTAAGGTAAATATTAGTTATACATGAATTAGTTATACGAAAGATTTGTTATATAGTAATTAGTTATGTAGGTATTTATGCACGGATTAGTTATATATGGATTAGTCATGCAGCTATTACTATAAAGCAGATGTGACAAATTGGATAAAAAAATAAGTATCCATCAATATTATCCACTAAAATATGAATTGGACAATTGACTTGATAAAAACAGGTAAAACATGGATAACATACATATTATACACTTAAAAATAAATATTTGATGGTAGGTGTACATAGGTCGGGTTGGTTCAGATTTTTCAATTACCAAACCAAGCCAATTATGTCCAGTTATTAAATCTAAAGACCAAACCAAACTAATAAAACTCGGGTTTTTCTATTTCGGGTTTTCTCGAATTTTTGATTTTTTTCGAATTATTCTGGTTTTTGTTTTCCGATAAAATTTTCGTAACACAACATATAACTTGTGCTCCAAATATTTCTTTAATCCTAGTAAGATACAACTATATAAGGTGTTTCTCAAGAAAATAATACAAAACATGAGATATGTCATGCCATTGTCCTAGAATATTTAAAAATAAAGATAATAAAATAAATATTGCTAATTGATAACCCATAGTAAAAATAAACATAATCTAAAAATTCTAAACCATGCTAAAATAGTACAACTAATAAGAGACTATTTGTTACATGACTAAACATTAAAGAAACAATAAAAATAGATTATGCATTTATATCTAATTCATTGGAAAATTAAAAATAGATATCCAACACATTTTCATTGTTAGTATTGAGTTGAATGTCTGTTGTTAGAATTAATATTGATTTGATTTTAGTTTAGGCTTTTGTTAGCATTATTTGATCGAGTTATTAACATTTATGAGCTATAAAATTTATTGAGCATTCAAAAGTTCTAAGTTCAACCTTGAACACCTTAAAAGATAAAATTATGAAAAAGTTTAAGAAATATTTATAAATCACAGTACAATAAGTATTTTATGTATTAAATATATCTAAAATTTATATACATGTAATGTTGGGTTGGCTTGGTTTCAGTTTATTTTTTTTAAGTTAAAACCAAACCAAACCAATTATAGTCGGTTTTTTTTTCCAACACCAAACAAATTAAGCTGAACCATAATTGGATTTTTTTTTTTCAATTTGACTCGGATTATCGATTTGGTACGATTTGTCGTTTCCTTTGTACACCCTTACTTAGTGGATAACCAATAGGGTTTATTTTGAAAAACATTCATAACTACTATAGGATCCATAATTTTTACTCACCAATACTCATTTACGATGGTACCCATTAAATAAGTTTCCTTTGGATATATCTATTTTAGTCCCCAACTCCCACATTCTCATATCATGCCACCTTATTCCTATTTTTATTCTTTTTTATCCTTTTTTTTTCTCTCTCTTTTTTCTTTCTTCTATTTCTTTTGTTATCTCCTTTTCTGATTTCATTTATTTTCTTCCCGAAATTTCTTTTTCTTAGATCAATAAAGTTTGATATTATGCAAAATTATGTTTTTGAAAAAAGATGTTGTTTGTCCACTTTGCTTTGTTAAAGTATAGCTACCGTTTACCCTAAAAATGAGTAACAATTAAATTTGTACGCGATTTAAAGGACATTGTGATGTAATTCAATACGAATAGTTAAGATCAACAGGTAAATAGGTTAAAGACAAAATAAATGATCAAACCAAAATATGATGACCAAGCCTAATCTTAGGTTGAACAATGGAATTCGTCCTCGATTGGATCTTCGGTATAAGCTCGGTCGCGAATAAAGAAGAGAACAATGAAGAACACCTTGAATAATAGCTAGAAGACAAAAGTAAAATTTTTATTGCTTTAATTTGCGTGTCAGAGTGTGTTGAAATGAAAGAAACCTTCCCTTTTATATAGTAGGGGAATTTCAGTCCTAGTACAAGTCTAAATAAAAAATCTTCTTTTTCTAGTAAATTGATATTGGACGGGACTCGCGTCGTAATATCCGGTTGAGGCCGGACATTATGACCCTCTACTCGTTATGCATAACCGTTCTGTGCGTTTTTCGAGGGCCAGAAGCTATACTTGGTCCGAGTCCGTTATTCCACCGTGACTAATCTCAGATACATCGTTCATTCCTCCCGGATTTCAATACGAGGGACTCCTGGGCCTCAATTATAATAACGTCGACTCATGCTTCCCCTTTGTTTCCTCACGGGGGAATCGAGGAAAGCTCTGCCCCCAATTTTACCCGTACACAGATAGTCCCTTCGTTTCTTGAAGACAAGATTTTATTGAAGCGATGGAGAGCGATAAATTAACCTCGGTCTCTTCTTCCGTACGCTACAACCGAGTTGACGGGTCAGTGAGTGTCCCATTAGTCGCGCCATTCTATCTTCGGACATGTGTCAGCCGCCGGTTGACCATCCCCGAATGCGAAACGTCACGCATTGATTACCCTTTCTCTATAAAAGCTTCGACCCCTTTTTCACTTTTTTACTTTCCGATTCTAGAGCGCCTTGATTTACCCTCGAATTCTTCATTTATTTCTAACCCCTTTAAACCTTCATACATTGTTTTCTAGATCTTCATATTTTTATCTTCAAATCTTCATACTCCTTTAATTCTTCAAGTCTCACCTTCATATTTTCATCCTTACCTTCAAATCTTCACCGCCATCTTCAAACCTTCATCTTCACCTTCAAATCTTCATATTTTCCAGAACCCAATGGACCCGGATGCCGTGGTGGCTGTTCCTTAGGTGGCCCCGGAACCTCGTTTGAAGAGCTTTATACCCGGGGCTGCTCTATTGAGAACGACTTCTAATTCGAGAAAGCCTCCAGTCAATAGGATCGAGGCGAGGGGGGTGTGGAGGTACATATGCTCCGTTACCGAGGACACACTCCGGTGGACCCTTTAATCCTTAGCTTCTGCAAAAGATACGAGGTCTAACTTGGGCAGATCCACCAGTCCTTTTGGAGGATCGAAATCCTCCTCCGCCACTTCGTCAACAACATTGAAGCACCTCGATTTACCCTCGTCCACCTATTTTGTCTCTATAGTCCCTGCGTTTTTCGAGGAGGTTTGATCAAGCTTGTCCGTCGAGCAAACAAAGCTTAGTTTCGAGCATCGATGAAGATCGAGATTGAGGTTGGCTAGGGAGATTTGTTCGGGTGAAAACTGAAGATCTCATTCCCCCCGAATTTTTACCGTTCCCCCAAAAGTGGAACTCAACCCGTAAGTTTCTTTCCTTCCTGAGTACTTGGTACTTTTTTTGTTATTTTTCTAATTGCCTGCACCTACCGTTGTGCAGTAGTTGCCCAAGTTCTCAACGCAGTCCCCCACTTCAAGGAGTGGATTGAGGGGATCTACAAACAAATGTCGTAATTTGAGATTGAATGGCGCAAGCTTTCAAAGGGAAAATTGGAGGCCCGTTTCCATGGTGAGTGCTCCTCCCAAACAAATCTACTTTCATACTTAACCTTTATTTCTAAAAAGTCTTTTTTTCTTTTACAGGTTTGCCCAAGACCATTGAGCTTCAATCATTGGACGAGGACGAGGCCCCGTCCTCTCTTGCTGAACCCTCCGTTTCGGGACAGCTCAGAGTCGATGCACATGAGGAGAAAAAGAGAAAAAAGAGGAAAAAGAGGAAGTCTTCTGGCTCCCCGGACGTCGAGGTCAAGAAAACGAGGGTGAGTGTTCGTGTTGGGAAAAATTAGAAGAATACCCAAGCCAGGGCAACAAACTCCGACTCCCTCTACCGGCTGGGATTACCCTGAAGACGATGAACTAGAGTTCGTCACTCATGGGTCAACCATTGAGGGAAAGGAACAGGTGGAAACCGAGGAAGGTGGCCGAGAGGCCGATCCTTCTTTAGCTCGGAGCCAGAAGGGAAATCAGAGGCTACGACCCCTCGAGAAACTATCCCCGCACCGAAGGAAATAGCTATTGTCATTGACATTGCAGAATCGCCGTCTCACACAGATTCTATGTTTGACAAGGCCCAGACCGACAAGGAGAAATCAAATGAGACGGCACGGGGGCGCATACGAGGCCCTCAACATGTTTTTCAACGGCGTGGAGATGGGCGCGTTAGAGGATTATTTTGGGCTTAGTCACCTAAAGATCCCAAAAAAGGATGTGCCGTTGGGAGCAGGCAAGCCAAGCTCGAGTCCGAAGCTGGTGAGGTAGTTACCTGCTCCGAGCATGGACCCCGACCGTGAAAGAACGGTCATGCTTACTATCCAGGTGGACACCCGAGTGCTGTCCTCTCCGGTTGGTGTGGCTAGCTATCTGCGCCGCCTGGTGACCGAAGAGGACCAGGCGAAGATGAACGAAGTAGGCACATCAATCCTCTTCAACGAGGCAATAGGCACTAAACCGAGTAAGGTTCCTTCTCCTTGTGCCCTTCATGAATCTTGCTTAGCTGCAACACACTCTTATGATTTTATGGTTATGTTTTTCAAGCTTCGGTGCTCTACCACAAAAGCTTCCTTTTTTCTTGATTGGAAGTCAGCCAGCTCGAGTTCGAGCTCAAAGAGCAAGTATGGAAAAAGGACACATATAGGGTTCTCAGTGAACAGAAAGGAGATCCCTCAAGGATCTCCCAAATCTCTTAGCCGAGCTGGAAAAAGCATAGAAGGAGGCTTTATCCGTGAAACGGGAGCATGCCTAACTGGTAGAGAAGGTAAGGATTTTTGAGGTTTAAAATGAGAGGTTATGCATAGTGACTAACGACGCAACCTCTTAGGTACAAGAGAAGATAGACATGATTGACTAGCTCCGGGACGAGATGAACGAGGTTAAAACTACAGCTGGGACGCTGAGGAGTAGGATGGACCTGCTGACCTCGGAAAAGGAGGCTACAAAAGAAGAGTAGAATCAGTCATGGACCAGCTCCCGGTGGCAAAGGACAAGTATGACAAGTGGTATTGGCTAAATGACGAACTTCGGGCACAACTAGATTCAACCGTCTCAGGACGGGACAACCTTGGTCGGGAATATACTGCGCTAAAGTCCAAATTGGAGGCAAGTTCGATTGATTCCTCTGAGGTCGAAGAAATGCTGGCCTAGTATAAAACTTATGTGGAGATAACTGAGGCTCATTTAATAATGAAGGCCGGATATGTAAAGCGGCTGTCCTAGAGGGAGACCCTCGAGGAGATTCACGCGCGGGGATTTGATCTGTCGGCCAAGATTGAAGAGGCCAAGAGGCTTGAGGCCGAGGCAAAATAACTTTATGAGCTCGAAGGTCCCGAAGGTTCCAATGCTAAGTCGAGCTCCGGTGAAGATTAGGCGGAGATGCCTTAGCTCCTTTTTTGTTTCCTTTTTGTACATTTTCTTTTTTGTTTATTTTGAGGCTGTTTTATCGTGCCTTTGTAAATACTTTTTTTAAATATGTTATATAAAATTTTTCCTTTGTCAACATTGTGTCTTTTATTTTCCAGCATCTATTTGAATTTTTTTATTTATGGATCATCCTTAATGCCTTAGCATAGAATTAGACGTAATCTGGAGCATCTGTTCTCCGGAAGCCCGAATGAGGCGTGATTTCGGTTGTACCTCCAGATTGTTCGTGGATTCAATATTTCGATAAAAACTGAAGGCCCTTTAGACACTTGAGTGTTTTAGTCATATACAACAGTGTTTTGCTGAGGCTAACCCTTTAATAGGTTTTAATTATATGTAAGTGCCTTACTTTTGAGTACGAACTTCGGACGTATCCGACCCATTTTAGGTTGGCCGTAGCCTTTCATGTTCGTGCCCTACCTAATAGGCTCGGTGCCTCCGGGATTCGATAGCTGGGCCATTAGATTTTTTATTGGACGACAGTCCCCGAGTCGCAGAAGCCCGTGGTCTTTAGGATTTAGGATCCGTTTTGATGTATCGGTAGAGAAAAATGCATAGTGATAAAGTATAAAGAAAACAAAGATTTTTTTCATCTTTTTGTATGTAGAGTATGTAATCAGAGGTGCATAAGCCTTGTGCCAGGGCTAGAGTTGTCTACTTGGGTACGGTTCGTTTGACCGTTTAACCCTTACAACAAATCCTAACTATCAAACCTTAGCTTTTAATATTAAGTGATTGCACCTTCTAAAGATCCTAACCTAGGGGTAATGGCCCCCAATATTTGAGGCCGAACTTGTCAGGGCTCGAATACTGTTGGTTCAGTGTAGAAGATCAGCAACTCTGGCATTAGGCCGGCCTTCGAAACTAAGGTAGCATGTTTCACTGTTGCCTTGTTAAAAACCTTGCCGTAAAACACCCGAAAGGAAAAAAGAGTACAACACGTGCTTTCAGACCTAATAGTCACATTTGCCCTGGGCCGAGTACCTGCATAAGTTAGTCCGTAATATAATGATATTAAAGAGGGAATTGAGCTCGTACCTTAGTAGTAGTACCGCTTTAAGTGTGCCACGTTCTAGTTGTTCGGTTGTTGTACACCGTTTCCCGACTCGAGTTTATAGGAGCCTTTCTCAGTTATTCCGGCAACTCTATACGGTCCTTCCAATTCGGGCCTAGTTTCCCGTCGTTTGGGTTCCTGGTGTGAAGCTTTACTTTTCTTAACACCAAGTCCCCGACTTGAAAATGACGAAGGTTAGCTCTTCGGTTGTAGTACCTCCATACTCGCTGCTTCTAGGCGGCTAACCAAACTAGGGCAGCTTCCTGTTTTTTGCTCAATAATTCCAGGCTCGTGGTCATGGCCTCGCCATTTGACATTTCGGTAGCATACTGGTACTTGAAGCTTGGTTCCCTACCTCGACCAGGATTAAGGCTTCCGCTCCATGGACTAGAGAGAACGGGGTCGCTCCGGTACTCAACTTCGAAGTCGTTTGGTATGCCCACAAGACTTCAGGAAAGATTTCCTTCCACTTTCCTTTCGAATCGGCCATTCTCTTTTTCAAGTTTTGGAGTATAGTTTTGTTCGTCGATTCCACTTGCCCGTTCCCACTAGGGTGGTAAGGCGTTGATAATATCTATTTGATTTTATGGTCTTCGAAAAACTTACTTACCTTGCTTCCAATGAATTATTTTCTATTGTCGCAAACGATCTCAGCCGGTATCCCAAGTCGACATATTATGTGATCCCAGATGAAGTCGATGGCCTCTTTCTCTCGAACCTTCTCGAACTCCTGGGCCTCGACCCACTAGGAAAAATAATCAGTCATGAGTAGTATGAATTGGGCTTTACCGGGTGTCCATTAAAGGGGACTGGCCATGTCCTTCCCCAATTTCATAAATGGCCATGGCAACATGACCGGGTGAAGCAACTCTCCCGGTCGATGAATCATTGGGGTGTGTCTTTGACACTTGTTTCATTCCCATACGAAGTTTTTCACATCTTTCTCCATTTTATTCCAATAGTAACCGGCTCTGATTACATTTTGAACCAGTGATTCTGCCACCGAGTGGTTCTCGTAAGTTCCCCCATGGACCCCTCTCATGGCGTATCTGGTCTCTCCCGGACCCAACCACCTAGCTAGTGGGCCGAAGAAGGATCTTCTAAATAATTTTCGCTCGACCATGCTGAACCTAACGTCTTTGGTGCATAGGGCTTTCGATTCCTTGGGATCCAATAAAAATTTTCCTGTCTTCAAGTAGTCTATGTATTTGTTCCTCCAATCCCAAGTAAAACTTGTCGATTTACCTCGGCGTGACCTTCTTCTACCATCGAGTTTATCAGCTATACCACTGCCTCCTTGTCGAATTCATCGGAGTCGACAGAAAACTCCAAGTTGGCAAGTGCATCGGCCTTATTGTTTTGATCCCGAGGTACGTGCCGTAGAGTCCATTTCTTGAATTGGTGTAGGGTCACCTGCAATTTGTGCAAGTACGCGCATCCGTTCCTCCTTTACTTTGAACATTCCGTTGACTTGATTTACAACAAGGAAGGAGTCACATTTGGCTTCGATCACTTTGGCCCCCAGGCTCTTAGACAGTTCTAGACCTGCAATCATAGCTTCATACCCCGCTCCATTGTTAGTCAATTTTACAATTCTAATGGACTATCTAATTACGTTACCCGCAGGTGGTTTTAATATGATACCGAGCCCAAACCTTTTCGCGTTGGAGGCACCGTTAGTGAATAGGGTCCAGATTCCCGAGCTAGTCCGCGAAGTGAGCAGCAATTCCCTTTCGACCTCGAGCGTCAAGGCCGGCGTAAAGTCAGCCACAAAGTCCGCCAAAATCTAAGATTTTATGGCAGTCCGGAGTTTGTACTCAATATCGTACCCGCTAATCTCTATGGCCCATTTGGCCAGTCGGCCCCAGATCTTGGGCTTACCCATGACATTCCTCAGCGACTAAGAGGTCACGACACATATGGGGTGGCATTGAAAGTTACGATTTTAATTTCCTAGAAGCGCTTAGTAAGGCGAGCACTAATTTTTTTAGGTGACGATAGCTTATTTCGGCATCGCCCAGGGTTATACTAATATAATAAATAGGAAATTGTGTACCTTCTTCCTCCCGGACCAGGACACCACTTACCACCACCTCAAAAACTGCAAAGTAGAGGTACAACTGTTCGTCTGCCTTCGGACTATGCAGAAAAGGGAGGCTCGATAGGTATCGCTTGAGTTCTTCCAAAGCTTGCTGGCATTCTGGAGGCCAAGAGAAATTTTTCTTCTTTTTCAATAATGAGATAACCGACGACTCTTATCCGACGATCTCGAGATGAACCGGCCCAACACAGCTATCCGCCCGATCAGTCTTTATACTGCCTTGACGTTGTCGACTACAGTGATGTCCTCTATGGCCTTTATTTTGTCGGGGTTGAACTCTATTCCCTGATTAGATACCATGAATCCAAGAAACTTGCCCGAACTGACACCAAATACGCACTTCTCTGGGTTTAGCTTCATGTTGTACTTTCCCAATATGTCGAAGGTTTCCTGCAAATATTTCAAATGGTCCTCTGCTCGTAGGGGCTTAACCAACATATTTTCAATATAAACAAAAATTGATTTTCCTATTTGTTCTTTGAACATCCGGTTGACTAGGCATTGGTATGTGGCAATGGCGTTCTTTCATCCAAATGGTATTACGTTATAGTAGTAGGTGCCGAATTTAGTTATGAAAGAAGTCTTTTCTTGATCTTCCGGGTCCATCCAAATTTGTTTGTACCCGGAGTAGGCGTCGAGAAAACTAAGTATCTCATGTCCGGCCATCACGTCGACCATTCGATCGATGTTAGGCAAAGGGAAAGAATCTTTGGACATGCCTTATTTAGATCCTTATAATCTATACAAATCCTCAGTTTATTTCCTTTTTCGGGTACTACCACTACGTTAGCTAACCAATCCGGGTATTTAACTTCCCAGATGAAGCCTATTTTCAGAAGTTTGGAAACCTTGTCCTTGATGAATGCGTGTTTGATCTCGGACTCTGGACTTCTCTTCTACTTAACTAGATGAAACTTTGGATTCAAGCTTAACTTGTGAGTTGTTACCTTCGGTGGGATCCTTCTCATGTCTAGATAGGACCAGGCAAAACAATTAGTGTTAGCTTTAAGAAAACCAATAAGTTTTTTCCTGAGCTCGGGGTTAACCCTGTGCCCCGGTATATCTTTCAATCCGGTATGTGCTCGATCAATATAACTTGTTCCAACTCCTTGATCATCGATTTGGTGGCGTTGGTTTCATCGGGTGCTATGAATGATCTTGGAACACTATAATCGTCCTCATCGTCCACTCAGTGCTCTTTGTTTTTCCGGCTCAGCTAAGGCCGACATCATTGATTGCTATTTAGTTTCTTATTTTTTGGTTGGCTCCGCGCTTTTTGATGTTGAAACCGTGGGCACAGGGATCACTTCACCGATAGCGGACAATTCCCTTGCGGCCAACTGTTCTCCATAGATCGTTTTGACTTCTCCCGGAGTGGAAAATTTCAGTGCCTGGTGTAAGGTCGAAGGCACCGCCCTCATGTTGTGGACCCACGGCCTTCTGAATAGAGCGTAGTACCGACAATGTTTATCGGTAAAGTTATCTCACCTTTCGTGGTCTCGTACGCCATGTTCAATCCATTCAATACCCAGAGCACCGGTACGATTTGATCCTGTAACCCAGTTGCTCTATGACCCTCGATCTGATGATATTCGACGAGCTACCTGGAGCGATCAACACATGCTTAAACAGAGATTTATTGACGAGTACAGATATTATCAGTGCATCGTTGTGAGGATGTACGATGCCCTCGGCGTCTTCGTCGCTAAACGAGATAGTTCCTTTCGGGACGTAACCCCAGGTGCGTTTTTCTCTCATGATAAACACTTTAGTGCATTTTATCATTCTTCCTTGGGTGACATCGACTCCCCCAATGATCATGTTGATTACGTGCTGAGGCTCCTCTTGTTCGACCTGTTTGTTAGCGTCCCTGTTTCTAAAGTGGTTTTTGGCTCGCTCGCATAGGAATTCTCGAAGGTGCCCATTGTTGAACAACCGAGAAACTTCTTCTCTTAACTGCCGGCAATCTTCGGTCCTAAGACCGTGAGTGCGGTGGTACTTACACATCAAATTAGGATCTCTCTGGGCAGGGTCAGACTACAACGGCCGGGGCCACTAGGTCTCTTTGATGCGCCCTATGGCTGACACTATGCTTGCAGCGTCCACGTTGAAATTATACTCTGATAGTCTTGGTGCCTCCTTACTCCCGAGCAAACTTTAAAACCCGCTCTTGCTCATCAGGCCCCGGCCGCTTGGTCTCGATCATTCCTCTTCTCGTTCCTTGTCGGGTGGCGCCCGGATCTACTTCCCCTCCAATCCGTGCTGGATGACTGATATCGTTCTTCGACCGACCTCGGCTCTTGAACAATGGTTTTCTTAGATCTGTCATCAGTTCTGACGGTTTAAACAGATCCCGAAGGGGCCCCGAGTTGGTTGTCTTTGACCCTGATCTTCGACTTATATTTGTTGTGGACGTCGGCCTAGGTGACCGCTGGGTACTCCACCAAGTTTTGCTTTAGCTGTTGAGAGGACATGGAACTTCGGGGTTGAGCCCTTGAGTGAATGCCTGAACGACCCAATCATCCGCAACTGGTGACAGATCCATTCGTTCCATCTGGAACCTCGACACGAACTCCCTGAGCATCTCGTTATCCCTCTGTTTGACCTTGAAAAGGTCTTACTTCTTGGTCTCGACCGTGATGGCTCTGGCATGTGCCTTTACGAAAGCATCCGCAAGCATAAAAAATGAGTCGATAGAATTTGGAGGCAAGTTGTGATACCATATCATCGCCCCCTTGGACAAGGTTTCCCCAATTATTTTTAGCAACACCGACTCCATTTCATCGTCTTCCAAGTCATTCCCTTTGATTGCGCATGTATAGGAGGTTACATGCTCTTTTGGATCCGTGGTCCTATTATTCTTGGGAATGTTGGCCATTCGAAACCTCTTCGGGATCGGCTTTGGTGCTGCGCTCGCGGGGAAGGCTTTTGAATAAACATTTTGGAGTCTGGTCTCTTCAATATAGGAGGTGCTCTCGGGATCTTATTGTCCCTGGAGTTGTACGTTTTCACCTTCTTGTCATTGACCCCAATCTTTTTCTCGCGGACTCCAACCGTTTTGTCAATGTTTCGAGCATCTTCATCACCTCGGAAGTTTCCCCGAGCCTGACTTCACCCAGTTCCACGGTAATTTGTTCATCCCTCTGAGTATTTTTCGGGACTGTTCAGGCTCGACCCTGTTAGGGGCGTCGCTTTGGTTCTGCAGCTCTGCTATCGCCACTTGCTGAGCTTGCAACATTTTGAAAATCAATCGTAGGCTCACCTCATCACCTTAACCTTCGGGCGCTTCTCGAGCTGCTGACCGAGGTCCCCCGTGAACGCTTTTTTCGGGATCAGTTGATAAATTGATGTTGATGGCCACCTGCGAGTTGGCATTGACCGGGTCGGCGACTGGGACACCGTTAGGATCGATAGGAGGCACATCATTGCTAGACATCACGTAATTATTCTCACCATGATGGTCTGACTCAGCGTCAACATTCAAGTGAGCAAATTGAGAATTTGACATCCTTAGGCTACCCTGGAATCAAAATTCAAAGAACAAGCATAAAATAGGGTGTGTTATGGAGATTCGTATCAAATCACCACTATTATCCTTAGCCCCACGATGGACGCCAAACTGTTTACATAAGTAACAATTAAATTTGTATGTAGTTTAAAGGATATGTTATTTAATTCAATACAAATAGTTAAGAACAACAGGTAAATAGGTTAATAAATGATCAAACCAGTCGCAATGTAATGACCAAGCCTAATCTTAGGTTAAACAATGGAATTCGTCCTCGATTGGACCTTCCATACAAGCTCAGTCACGAATACAGAAGAGAACAAATGAAGAACACTTTGAACAATAACTAGAAGACAAAAGTAAATTTTTCATTACTTTGATTTATGTGTCACAATGTGTTGAAATGAAAGAAACCTTCCCTTTATATAGTAGGAGAATTTCAGTCCCAGTACAAATCTAAATAAGATAAAAAATCTTCTGTTTTCTGTAAATGTCGATCCACAGTTGATATTGGACGGCCGAACAATACGGCCCCCTACTCGTCATGCATAACAGTTCTTTGCGTTTCCCGACAACCAGAAGCTATACTTGGTTTGGGTCCGTTATTCCACCGTGCTCGATCTCAGATACATCGTTTATTCCTCTCGGGTTTCGAAACGAGGGGCTCCTCGGCCTCGATTATAATCACGTCGAGCCGTGCTGCCCGATTTTACCAGTACATAGCTACTACTCTCGAAGGGATATGGGGACTACAATTTTATGTAGAAGTTTAACACATAAGAGATTCTTTCATACATATACTTCATTTTAAATTGAGAAATAATACAAAAATAGAAAAAGGTAAAAATATTTACTACATAAAACCATAAAGAAATAGTTTGATTAATAAAAAACTTATTTTTTAATATAAAATATGTATCTCAACCAAACTCAACTACGCCTTTTTTTAATCCTTTTTTGAAAAACAATTTTGTAAGCTAAAAACTAACTAACATCTCAATAAAAAAATGATAACCTGAAATCGATTATTGATACGTTAGAACTAATCGATCAAATAATCAAATGATTTCCATAACTTGACCAAACGTATATTTATTATAGATAGTAAATATATGCCCTCGCTCTTTTCCCAATTTCATCTACCTTTCTGTATATCATTGGAGATCATGATAATTAATTAATTTTTAATTTTATGACTAGTAATGATAGAAACAAATTGAACGTACAACTGGATACTTTTTGTAGATTCCATCTTCTTTTCCTTGTCTAAAAATTCATGTCTTTTCCTCTAAAATTTGATATCTTCATTATCTTGTCAAAAATCGTACTAAGAATTTTACTGAACGTCTAAAAGAAAAGGAAAATATTAACATACAAAGGGAAATTGCAAATATGTAATTAAAGAAATATGTTAGTAATGACGAATGTAAAATGATTATATTAATTAGAAAGAGTAATCTTGTGAGATCATGAATCTTTTACATTAATAATGAGAAGCTTAAAAGAATTGGTAGAAATAAATCAAAGTATCAAACTAAAAGAGATAAGTCCAATATGGGTCTCTAAATTTATCCTTTTTCTTTGTATGTCTTGATAAACTTTTTATTGATGAATAGGCTTACATAAGCAGGCCAAGTTGGGCCAAGTTAGGTCATGCAATCTGTTACGCGACGCCTTCCTGAGATGCTTTGGAAGGGTAGCGTAAGGCTAGGCAATCGATGTCAGTACGATTGCCGTCCGCCAACTGAGGTCCCCTCTGCACGCTAGACTAGATTGTCAGTGCCGTGCGGGAAAACCAATTCGTAGGCAACAAGAGAAATGAGAGCAGCAGAAGCTTTGGTTGGATTTTTGATGATGATTGTATTGATGATGAAAAAGCTATTACAAAGCTAATGCGGTGTCGAGGGGGCGAAGACACCGGTACAGATAATTGAATGCTTGCTGAAAATGTTTGAATGCTGATACCCCCCTAATAATGCTTAAAAAATAAAAACCCAAATTACATGAGTAGACCTAATGCGAGCTCTAGGAGCACAATGAATATAAAATAGTAAACCTATTCTATATTTACAATGAAAGGAACTTAGTCTTCTATGATGTAGAAATACTAAGTCCAATGGCAGCAATCTTGTCTTGACGGTCAGGGTCCGCGCGCGCGTTGCTGTCTGCGCGCGCGGCACTATTGATGATGGCCCGCGGCGGGGCGCTGGCACTTGTGCTTGGATCATGATGGATGCGCGCGGCCTTGGCTGTGCGCGCGGCATCTCTTGGCTGTGCGGCATTGTCTGCGCGCGCAGCATGGTTGACACTCGCAAGCCGCTGGGCGCCGGCAAGGAGTGTTGGTGGGGCGACAGAGGCACTTGCGCACTTGTCACTTGGCGCGGCCAAGACCACGGGGCCGTCCGTGGCGCTAGGCTTTGAGAGGCTTAGGACGCCACGGGGCGCGTCCAAGGGGTCATGGGGCGAGGCTGGAAAGCCGCCCATGACATTCTCCCCCACCTGAGTTGGCGCCGTCCCCAGAGCCATGGTTGCCTGATGATGATGATGATGATGATGATGTTGGGAGCGTCTATTGGTTGGGAGGTCTGTTCCCCTCTGTTTGTGCTGATGAGGATCTGCCTGACGCTCCATGTATTTGCGGAATGATTTGAGGCGACTGACATGGAACACTGGATGGATTTTCCACCAGGATGGAATGTTGACCTGGTATGTAGCTTTCCCAAGGCGTTTTTCAATGGACATGGGTCCGAGATATGGCCGCAATAGACGGGAGTCTTTGGGCTTGCCTGTATATAAGCGCCGCTTCGGGACTTTTACCATCACTTTGTCTCCTGGCTGATATTGAACAAAGCACAGGTTCCGTTCAGCATACCTCTTGGCCCTGTTTTGGGCTTTGATGAGATAGCTCCGCACTGTCTGCATGGTTTGCTCCCATTCCTTCGAAAAAGGTGGCAGCTTTGTGCAATGTGGTCATGTTTGATGCGTCCCGCATCTGTGGGATTAGCGGTTGCTGTCCGGTAACAATTTCAAAAGCGCTTTTGTTTGAAGTGGCGCACTTTTGTGAATTGAAACACAGTTGAGCAGCATCCAAGAGCTTCACCCAATGTTGTTGCGACCCAGTTGCAAAATGGCGGAGGTATTCCTCCATGATGGCGTTGAACCGTTCTGTTGGGTCATCTGACTGATGATGCATGTCTGAGTTGTGGCTGACTGTGGACCCAAGGCACCCAAAGAGTTGGGTCCAAAATTTGCTAGTGAAGCGTGAGTCGCAGTCACTAATGATGTTCTTGGGCATGCCCCAATATTTGACAATGTGGGCAAAGAAGAGTCGAGCTGTATCCTCTGCCGATATCTTTTTTGGAGCTGGTATGAATGTTGCATAGTTGGAAAACTGGTCTATGACAACCAGGATGGTTGCGAGCTCTCCAACCTTTGGCAATCCAGTGATGAAGTTGAGGGAAATGCTTTCCCATGGTTTCTGCGGGGCAGATGGCGGTTTCAAGAGTCCCGCTTTTGCTGGGCGATCCGACTTGCCCTTAGGACATGGTTGGCAAGTCTTCACGCGATGAGGGGCATCATCATTTGCTTGGCGCCGATGATGTGATGTCTGATTCTTGAGGATAGGGGTAGCCTGAACTTTGGGTTCATGCCTTTTGCCTCCCTTCCTTGACTGCATGGCTGAGATGTTTTCCGCAGCCATCTTGATGGGTTTGCATGGGATGACACGAGGTTTGGCCCCGTTTTCTCCCATCATGATGAGCATATCAGCGAAGGGCACCGGAATGGTGTTGGTTTGTCTTAGGAATTCCAATCCCACTATCAATTCGAAGTCATCGATGATAGCTATGCGCAGGTTGAATTTTCCCTCGTATGGACCAAGCTTCATTGGTACTGCTTTGGCTTTTCCACTCAACGGCTGATGAGGTGAGTAGATAGCCTTGACGCTGCCCTTACACTTTTTCACGGCCAAACCAAGGCGCTCTACCTGAGATGAGGCTAGGTAGTTGTGGTAGCACCCGTGTCTATCATGGCCCGGATGGGGCGACCGTTTACTTCCATGTTAACGAACATGAGGGTCCTCTCTTTTATGGTGGGAGGCCTCTCGTCCGCCTTCTCTTTCCCTTTCCTGGAGGTCGGGACTGTATGCTTCTTATGACTACCAGTGCTGGGTCCTGGTAGGGTGTCTGAGATGGAGCTAACAAGTGCGCTGAAAGCACCCACTTGCTCCGCGTCGTCAGAGTCAGTGTTAGTGTCTGACCCGTTTTCGACTGCCTGATGAGCGTTGATCTGTATTTTTGGGCATTCATTGTTCCAATGAGGCCCACCGCAATGACGGCATTCTGAGGGAGGCTCTCTCCCTTGATTGTTGTTGACTGATGCAGCTGTGTTGCTGCTTGATGAAGGAGTCTTAGCTTTTGATGCACTTCGATCTCCCCCACTTCTGCTAGGACCACCATGGCTTGGTTGGCTCCCAGTGTATGCTCCCCGGATAGGCGGCTGGGACCTATCTCTTAGAGAGTCAAGATGATAATCCCCAAGGCATTCAGCAGCTTGGATTGCCTTGGGCAGGGTGTCTACCCTTTGTCGTTGCAACTCTGCACGGGCATGGGGCTTCAACCCTTCTATGAATGTGAAGAGTTTGTCTTTGTCCCCCATGTCTCTGATGTTTAGCATGAGCGCGGAGAATTCCCGCACGTACTCCAGCACTGATTTGGTTTGCCGGAGTTCCCGCAGTTTCCTCCATGCATTGTATTCCACATTCTCGGGGAAGAACTGTTGGCGTATGGCTGCCTTCAGTTCCGCCCATGTCTGCAGATTGTCCTCGCCGGCCCTGATGGCTTCATATTTCACTCGCCACCAGAGTTTAGCATCGCCCTGAAGATACATGGCAGCAGTTGCTACATGTTTTGCTTCGTCCAAGGGACCAACGGCATCGAAGTATTGTTCGATGTCGAATATGAAGTTCTCCACTTCCTTGGCATCCCGGGCACCGTTGTATGGCTTTGGTTCCGGAATTTTCAGCTTTTGTGGAGCAGGGGCAATGTTGATGGCACCCCCAATGTGATTGTCGGCTCCTCTGAGCAAGCCTTGAAGAGCAGCATTGACAACGTTGAGCTGGC
>MCJB01047814.1:45870-75504 GCA_002018475.1 Nicotiana obtusifolia | reverse complement strand
CTTAAAAAATAAAAACCCAAATTACATGAGTAGACCTAATGCGAGCTCTAGGAGCACAATGAATATAAAACAGTAAACCTATTCTATATTTACAATGAAAGGAACTTAGTCTTCTATGATGTAGAAATACTAAGTCCAATGGCAGCAATCTTGTCTTGACGGTCAGGGTCCGCGCGCGCGTTGCTGTCTGCGCGCGCGGCACTATTGATGATGGCCCGCGGCGGGGTGCTGGCACTTGTGCTTGGATCATGATGGATGCGCGCGGCCTTGGCTGTGCGCGCGGCATCTCTTGGCTGTGCGGCATTGTCTGCGCGCGCAGCATGGTTGACACTCGCAAGCCGCTGGGCGCCGGCAAGGAGTGTTGGTGGGGCGACAGAGGCACTTGCGCACTTGTCACTTGGCGCGGCCAAGACCACGGGGCCGTCCGTGGCGCTAGGCTTTGAGAGGCTTAGGACGCCACGGGGCGCGTCCAAGGGGTCATGGGGCGAGGCTGGAAAGCTGCCCATGACATTCTCATGCACTATGTACCTAACAAATATCACACTTAAAGAAGTTATTCATAATATGGATAGATAATATGGATATTTATATCATTTGTTGATTAATTTATTTTTATCATATTAAATACGGATGGGTTGGATAATTTATTCATTTTTGCCTAACCTATTTTTGGTCTGTCACGATCCAAAATCCCAACAAAGACCGTGATGGTGCCAAACATGCTAAGTTAGGCAAGCCAACACTCAATTGTCATGACCCAAAGTCACCAATCGATTGTGATAGCGCCTAACTCACTTGCTAGGAAATCCAAACAAAACAAAAGCGGAACAAGATAACAATAATAACGGAAATAGTACAAGTCTAAAGCCAATTAACATAAAATAATCGTGTCGATGCATAACAATCCCCAAAACTAGTAATATAGGGTCATGAGCTCTAAAATAGAAGTACATGTTTGGAGTACAAAATAACAACACTGTCCATATAAAAATAATAGTACTAAGATAAAAAGAGACGCCAAGACTGCGGTCGAGGTGCAGCTCTACCTCGTCCCTCGAAGATAATCACAGCAACAAGTCACAACTACTGACAGCTGGGTCCAACACTTGGATCTGCACAATTAAATGCAAAGTGCAGTATCAGTACAACCGACCTCATATACTCTGCAAGTATCATAGCTAATTTCGGGGAGGTAATAGAGAAAAAAAATTATCAATGATACTCGCTAATAACCTGCTTAGCTCCTAAATCTCACAAGTACATAGCAAAAATATGATAAAGTGATGAATCACAAATAAAGCCACCTCGGTGCACAAGATAACGTGCATACTCTGCTCAGTTAATAATCTAGCATATAGAAAAGATATGCAAACAAGGCATGCATACATTCTTGATCTAGCATTTAAAGAAGAAAGGCGAATAATATATGTATACAACCAAGGAAATTGCAAGTAGAGAAGAAATGCAGTAACTAAATCAAACACTGGCCAATTTTCATTATACCGCGTGTACACAATCAAGAGAGAAACATGAGAGGGTGACCCTAGGGGGATGGATCCTTATCCACACGCTGCATGGACAACCCACGTGCTGCACAGATAACTCATGTGCCAATAATATCTCAACCGCACAGATAACTAACGTGCTAATAATATCTCAACCGCACAGATAAATCTTGTGCCGATGATCACAACAACATAGAAAACTCACGTTCCAATAATCACAATCGCATGGACAACTCATGTGCCAATAATCACAATCACACGAACAATTCACGTGCTACCAGTCCTATCCATATCACACAGAAAGCAGATATATGAGATTATATGTATATGAACAATGAATATCAAATTTCATACTCACAGACTGGTATAAGTGACACGCTAAGGTTTATGCATGTAGGAAGTGTGCTACCATAACTCAAATTAAGCAATTCCATCACGAAAGTAAAACTAAAATGTTCAATCAAGAGATTAACCTATATGTAGCATCAAACATGGTTCAAATAGCTCACAAAGAGGTACAAACATAAGAAACATAACAACATGAAGCTTAGCAATCAATTCAAGGCATTTCATAGCCTAAGCACTACCTTGAGCATGAATAATAACCCGGTGTACACACATGGGCTCAACCCCTCTTTTCACATGTGCGCCACCCATGGCACGTAACCATCACAAATAGCTCAGGCAACTAGTACCTCAACCACGTTTAGGTTATGATATGAATCCCTTCCCGCTTGAATCAACCTCCGAATGACTCAAATCTAACCAAAATAACTTAATATCATCAGTAAAAGCCATAGGAAATTACCCCAAACAATAAATCTAAGATCTTGGTACAGTTACGCAAAGGCAACCCAAAAAGTCAAACGTGGGCCCGTACTCCAGAACCTGACAAAACTCACAAATCCCAATACTCATTCCATACGAGTCCAAATATGTGTATTTCATCCAAATCCAACCTCAAATCGACATCTAAATCACCAATTTTTACTCCCTAAAACCATAATAAAAAACCTCCAAATTCCACCCTTCATTCACATAACCAGGTGTAATAGTCCACGAATAATCAATATTTAACATCAAAATTAAGAAAAATGCACTTACCCCTTCAATTGAAGTGAAAATCCCTCCAAAAATTGCCTCTAGCCAAGCTCACAACTCCAAATAATGAAAAATAACCAAATCCTCAAAATCATATAGTCTGCCCAGCGATTCCACATTTGCGGCTCCATTTCTACGGTGACATTTCTGCTTTTGCGTATTCACTTAAATTCCCGACCCTTCGATCTGCGGTCCCTTATGCGCATCTCGAGATCACTTCTGCGCCTGGAGCATCGCAGATGCGGCATCACATTTGCGCCATAACTTCCGCATCTACGGACACAACTCTTGGGCC
This sequence comes from Nicotiana obtusifolia, assembly GCA_002018475.1. Lineage (NCBI taxonomy): Eukaryota > Viridiplantae > Streptophyta > Magnoliopsida > Solanales > Solanaceae > Nicotiana > Nicotiana obtusifolia. Next base: position 72,603 of record MCJB01047814.1, on the reverse strand, counting down.
GCCTCCTTTGCATCTTCTCACAAACATTCCGCAGATACGCCATCGCATTTGTGCACCTCGCTCAGCATGTGCAATTGCACCAAACCTACCAAGTGTTAGCCAAGCTCAACCACCTTCCGGTTGGTCAAAAACACACCCGAGCCCCTTAGGATCCCTTCCAAACACACCAACCAATCCCAAAACATAACACGGACTAACTCGAGGCCTCAAATCCCACAAAGCAATATCAAAATCGCGAATCTCACCTTAATTCAATTCTAAGAAACTAATAAATGTCCAACTTCCCAAAATTCATGTCGAACCACACCAAATAAACTCAGAATGACCTCTAATTTTTTAAACAAGTCCAAAATGACACAACGGATCTATTCCAACCCTCAAAGCCACAATCCAAACTCAATATCATCAAAGTCAACTCCCCGTCAAACCTATGAACTTTCCAAACCTTCAAATTTCCAACTTTTGCCATTTCAAGACAAAAAAAAACCTAGGAACACTCTAAAATCACCATACAAACCTATTTGAACCATCAAAATACCATTCCGGAGTTGTCTACACAAAAGTCAAATTCTGGTCAACCCTTTCAACTTAACCTTCCGACCTTAGGACTAAGTGTCTCAATACAATCCAAAACGCCCTCGAAACCAACCCAACCATCCCCGCAAGTCACATAGAGACAAATACACATATCAATAGCATCAAATAGGAGAAACAATGCTAAATTAATCAAAACGATCAGCCGGATCGTTACATTCTCCCCCTCTTTAAAAAACGTACGTCCTCAAATGAGTTTTGGAATCATACCTGAAGTGCCAAAAAGGTGGGGGTATCCGCTATGAATATCATGCTTGGTCTCACAAAGTTGCTTTCTCGACCTGTTGACCCCTACATTGAACCTTCACTGATGCAATATTCTTCGACCTCAACTTGCAAGCACATCTATTGAAGATGGCCACTGGCTCCACATCGTAAGTGAAATCCTTGGCCAACTGCACAAAGCTAAAATCTCACACAAGGGACGGGTCCTCATAATACTTCCGGAGCATGAAAACATGAAACACTAGATGAACTCCCTATAGACTAGGTAGCAAAGAATGTCTATAAGAGACCTCACCAAACCTCTCAAAGACATCAAATGGACCAATATACCGAGGGCTCAACTTTCCCTTCTTCCCGAACCTTATCACACCGTTCATGGGAGAATCTCTATGTAGATCCCTCTCACCCACAATGATGCTACGAGCCTTCCTATACGTATAACCCTTCTGCTTGGGTTGCACTGTATTAAGCCACTCCTGAATCAATTTCACCTTCTCCAAAGCATCACAAACAAAATTAGTGCCCAACAAACTATCCTCCCTAGGCTCAAACCAACCAATCAAAGAACGACACGAATTCCCACATAAAGCCTTATATGGAGCCATTTGGATACTCGACTAATAGCTGTTGTTGTAGGCAAACTCTACTAACGGTAGAAACTGATCCCATTGACCCCCATAATCAATGACACATGCTCGTAACATGTCCTCCAAAATCTAGGTAGTGCACTAGGACTGCCAATCCGTCTGGGGACGAAATGATGTTATCAGCTCGACTCGGGTGCCCAACTCATGCTGCACTTCCAAAAAATGCGATGTAAATTGTGTGCCCTGATCCGAGATAATAGACACGGGAGCACCATGAAGACGAACAATCTCTCGAAGATAAATCCGAGCTAGATGCTCTGAAGAGTAGGTTGTCATGATTGGAATTAAATACGCAGACTTGGTCAATCTGTCCACAATGACCCACCCCGCATCAAATATCTTCAAGCTCCAGGGAAGCCTAACTACAAAATCCATAATGATATGCTCCTACTTCCACTCCGAAATATCAAGCCTCTGAAGCAAACCACCAGGTCTTTGATGCTCGTACTTAACCTGCTGACAGTTCAAACACTGAACAACATACTAAACATTATCCTTCTTCATCCTCCTCCACCAATAGTGCCGCCTCAAATCGCGGTATATCTTTGCAGCACCCGGATAAATGGAATACCACGAACTATGGGCCTCCTCAAGAATCAACTCTCGCAATCCATCAATATTCGAAACACAAATCTGACCCAAAAGCCACAATACCGTATTATCTCAAATAGTAACCTCCGTGGCACCACTGTGTTGCATCGTGTACCTTAGGACAAGCAAGCGGGTATCATCATACTGTCGCTCCTTGATGCGCTCACAGAAGGATGACCATGATACAACACAAGCAAGAACCCTGCTAGGCTCCGATATCCAACCACACGAACCTGTTGGCCAAAGCCTGAACATCCAAAATTAACGGTCTTTCCCTGGCTGGGATAAAAGACAGACTTCCCGGGCTCTCAGACTTCCTACTCAAAGTGTCGACCACAACATTGGTCTTTCCCAGATGATAAAGAATGGTGATATCACATTCCTTTTGTAGCTCTAACCATCTCCATTGCCTCAAGTTCATATCCTTTTTCTTGAATAAGTGATAGAGACTCCTGTTATCCGTGAACACACCTGGCAAGATACACCATAAAGATATTGCCGCCAAATCTTGAGCGCGTGAACAATGTGTGCTAACTCCAAATTTTGTATTGGGTAGTTCTTCTCACAGGGCTTCAATAGATGCGAAGCATAAGCAATCACCCAGCCATCCTTCATCAATACACACCCAATGCAACCCGTGAGGCATCACAACAGACTATATAAGAACTCAATCCCGAAGGCAAAACAAGAATTGGAGCTGTAGTCAAGGTAGTCTTGAGCTTCTAAAAGCTCTCCTCAAACTCATCAGACCACCCGATATGGTACCCTTTTACGTCGATCTAGTCAATGGTCCAGCTATAGATGAAAACCCCTCCACAAAACATCGATAATACCCAACCAACCAAAGGAAACTCCGCATCTCAAATGTAGTTGAAGGTCTGGTCCAACTCTAAACTGCCTCAATCTTCGTTGAATCCACCTTAATCCCCTCACTAGATATCAAGTGGCCCAAGAATGCCACCGAGACTAACAAAAACTCACACTTGGAGAATTAAGCATATAACGTTTTCTCCCTAAAAGTCTGGAGCACAATCCTCAAATGCTTCTTATGCTCCTCCTAACTGTGAGAATACACCAATATATCATCAACGAAACTATGATGAAGGAATTTAGATAAGGCTGAAATACGCTATTCATCAAGTGCAAAAAAGCTGCTGGGGCATAAGTCGGCTCAAATGACATCACCAAGAACTCATAATGGCCATAATGGGTCATGCAAGCCGTCTTAGAAATGTCTAAAGCCCTGATCTTCAACTGACGGTACCCCGGTCTCAAGTCAATCTTTGAGAATACCCTAGCACCTTGAAGCTGATCAAACAAATAATCAATACGCGATAGTGGATACTTGTTCTTGATAGTAACTATGTTCAACTGCCTGTAGTCAATGCACATCCTCATAGAACGATCTTTCTTCTTCACAAATAGTATTGGTGCACCCCACAATGACACTAGGCCTGATGAAACCCTTATCAAGCAATTAATGTAACTGCTCATTCAATTTCTTCAACTCCATTGGTGCCATGTAATATGGTGGAATAGAGATGGGCAGAGTGCCCGACACCAAATCAATACAAAAATCAATATCCCTATCAGGTGGCATGCCCCACATGTCAACAGGAAATACATGTGCAAACTCCCTTTCAACTGGAACTGACTCAACAGTAGGAGTATCAGCACTAACATTTCTTATAAAACCAAATACGCCAAACACCCCTTCTCAACCATCCATTGAGCCTTCAAATATGAAATCGCTCTACTGGGAGTATGACCAAGCGAACCTCTCAATCCCAACCTCGGTAATCCCGGAATCGCCAATATCACTGTCTTGGTTTGACAATTAACAATACCATGGAATGGAGATAGCCAATTCATACCCAAAATAACCTCAAAATTGACCATAAAGAGAAATAAGAGATCAACCCTAGTCATAGCCCATAATGGTAACCACACATGACCGATATACACGATCAACCACAATAGAATCAACCCACTGATGTAGATACATGAACATACATATCTAAAGAATCACTAGGCATATCAGAATAATGAGCAAAACAGGATTACACATAAGAATAAGTGGAACCAGGGTCAAATAACGCTGTAGCATCCCTATGGCACACTAAAACAACACCTGTGATCATGGCATAAGAAGCAATTGCCTATGGCTTGGCAGGAAAAGCATTGCAATGAGCCCAACCACCGGATTGACCTCCCCCTCTCGGGCGACCTCCCACAGACTGAGCCACACCCTTAGCTGGTTGTGCGAGTGGTGTAGCTACTGGTGCTGAAACCATAGGCTGCATGCTCTGTTGTGGGAATCTACTGAGAAGTCTGGGGCAATCCCTCTTGAGATGACTCAAGTTTCCATGCTCGAAACAACCCTGCTTATGATGAGGCTGCTGACCCTGATAACCCGAATAACTGTTTGTGGAACTTAGAGCAGATGGAGCACGGTAAGAACTCTATGCCGGCAATGCACTCAATGAAGACTGAACTGGACAAGAACTGTATGAACTGTGGTTAACTGATCAACCCTAAGGAATCCGATGAGCTGCCTGAGCAGACCTAAAAGGACGGCCTCTACTGTGATATGACTGGCCTCTAGAGGAGACACCACCCAAACAACCCAAACCACGAGGCCTCTTAGCCTTCTGCTCCTCTCGCTAAAGCCCAAGAACATGCTCCAAACGCCTAGAAATCTCAACTACCTAGTTAAACCTAGAATCTGTCTCTAAATCCCGAGCTAAACTACATTGTAGGCCATAGTTGAGGCCATCAATGAACCTCCAGATCTTCTCCCTATTAATGGGAACCAACCACACTGCATGACATTCCAACTCTGCGAATCACATCTCATGCTAGGTCATAGTCATACCCTCCTAGCATAGATAGTCAAATTCCCTATACAACTCCTCTCTGCGATTTTGTGAAACAAATTCTCTAAGAAGAGAATTGAGAACTGATGCCATGTAAGTGGTGCTGCGCCAACTGGTTTGTCTAACTCATATGTTTGCCACCACTTGTAGGCTGGCTCTTTCATCTAGAAAGTAGTAAAGTCTACTCCACTAGAGTCCACAAGTCCCACTGTGTGAAGAATCCGACGACACTGATCAAGAAAACCCTAAGCATCCTTTGACTCTCCTCCACTGAACTTGGGAGGACGAAGTCTCTAGAATCGCTCTAACCTCTTCTACTTCGCATCAGTCAAAGATGGTCTAGCCCCAGCCTGCACCGAAAAAATTGACTGTGCTAGCAAAACCCCCCTATGTCTGATAACCTCGAGTTAGCTACTCCGGTGTACGGGCAACAGGAGTCTGGGCTCCTCCCCCAGCTTGAGAAGTAACTGGTGACGAGCGCAAAACACACACTTAAATATACTCGGTAGTCAAATGTAGTATAATATGATATCGTGTCCATAGGGATTGGAGCTAAACAGTATTATCATTGTTTGTGTCTAGAATGATATCCAAGATAATCAACAGTTTAGAATTATGTGATTAGAACTAAAGTTAACTAATAAAGCTATTGACTAACGACAATCGCAACAGAGGTAAGCAGGGAAGTTATTGGTGGGAGAAAGTAGGGATCCTCCCTCGAATAAGTCTCAACCTCACAATATGAACCAATTTAAGCTCGGTGAAGATATGCAAGAATTCGTAGTTGATTGGTCTTTAGAAGAACCTCTGTCGATTGTCCTCCTAACTAGGTTTAATCAACAATTCAACTAGCCTATTTTGATTACTAAGAAGAATTAATGAATTCAACCAACAAGATAATGCAAAGACATTACAAGTTATGCCTCTCTCGATTACATGAACATGTGAATATAGATGCAACAATTAAATCATACAAAACGATTCAATACGTAAAAACTAGAGTTATAATCCAAAAAACAATCATCAATACACAAAATCCATCAAACCCTAAAGAGAACTACTCCATATATATATGAAGCAATTCATCACAAATATGTTTAAAGTAAAGGGAAACATAAAACAACCCAAACTCGTGCCTTGAGTGAGGATTGAATGATGAATTCCTTGTGCTTTCTCTTCTCCACCTCCTCCTTAGCCTCCTTAGGTCTTAGATGTGTCAAAAGTCCTGGAAATAACATTTCCCATGTCTTTATACCATGTAGGGTCGGGCCCAAACTTTGCTCTATAAAATTTGCACAAGCGCGCCGCACGGGGCAATGCGCCATGTGTGACATTAGTGGGGAAATCCAGAGACTTGTTTCTGACAGGCAGCGGGACATTTATACAGGCATGGCATGCCACGTGCCGCCCCTCGCACTGTGCTAGTGATGCTTTCTCAGAATACGAAATTTTCCTTACTTTTTGATACCCAGGAATGGTTTTTGACTCCCCATGCTCTCAGCCTTCCTGCTGGGATATAAGCAACACTCCCCATGCTCTCAGACATCCTACTCAAAGCGTCGACTACTACATTGGCCTTTCCCAGATGATAAAGAATGGTGATATCATAGTTCTTTTGTAGCTCTAATCGTCTCCATTGCTTGAAGTTCATATCATTTTTCTTGAATAAGTGATATAGACTCCTGTTATACATGAACACCTTGCAAGATACACCATGAAGATATTGGCGCCAAATCTTGAGCGCGTGAACAATGTGTGCTAACTCCAAATTTTGTATAGGGTAGTTCTTCTCACGGGGCTTCAATAGATACGAAGCATAAGCAATCACCCTGCCATCCTTCATCAATACACAACCAATGCAACCCGTGAGGCATCACAACAGACAATATAAGAACTCAATCCCTAAGGTGAAACAAGAATTGGAGTTGTAGTCAAGGTAGTCTTGAGCTTCTAAAAGCTCCCCTCAAACTCATCAGACCACCCGAATAGGGTATCCTTCTACGTCAATATAGTCAATGGTCCTGCTATAGGTGAAAACCCCTCCACAAAACATCGATAATACCCAACAAACCTAAGGAAACTCCGCATCTCAAAAGTAGTAGAAGGTCTGGTCCACCTCTAAACTGCCTCAATCTTCGTTAGATCCACCTTAATCCCCTCACTAGATACCACGTGGCCCAAGAATGGCACTGAGACTAACAAAAACTCACACTTGGAGAATTTAGCATATAACTTCTTCTCCCTCAAAGTCTGGAGCACAATCCTCAAGTGTTGCTTATGCTCCTCCTAATTGCGAGAATACACCAATATATCATCAGTGAAACTATGATGAAGGAATTCAGTTAAGGCTGAGATACGCTATTCATGAAGAGCAAAAATGCTGCTGAGGCATAAGTCAGCTCAAAAGACATTACCAAGAACTCATAATGGCCATAATGGGTCATACAAGCCGTCTTAGGAATGTCTAAAGCCCTGATCTTCAACTGACGGTACCCCGATCTCAAGTCAATCTTTGAGAATACCCTAGCACCTTGAAGCTGATCAAATAAATAATCAATATGCGATAGTGGATACTTGTTCTTGATAGTAACTTTGTTCAATTGCCTATAGTCAATGCACATCCTCATAGAACGATCTTTCTTCTTCACAAATAGTACCGGTGCACCCGAAAGTGACACACTAGGCCTGATGAAACCCTTATCAAGCAGTTGCTGTAGCTGCTCTTTCAATTCCTTCAACTCCATTGGTGCCGTGCGATATGGTGGAATAGAGATGTCAGAGTGCCCAACACCAAATCAATACCAAAATCAATATCCCTATCAGGTGGCTTGCCCGGTAGGTCTACAGGAAATACATGTGGGAACTCCCTTACTGCTAGAACTAACTCAACAGTAGGATATCAACACTAACATTTCTCAAACAAAGACGTGTGGATCTACGTACCCGAGAATAGAAGCTAGAGAACCTAAGTCAGAAGAAGAGTCTTGGTTCAAAGTATAGGGAGAGAGGGAGACCACTGAGTCAGTTGGCTCAGCTCTGAAAAACTAAGTGACAAGAATTTGTCTTCATAAACCTGCGAAGCTTCCCCTTAAGCTGATCAAGTTGCTGATCACTCTGGTCACCCAGATCTTGCTGACTCTATTAAATCAGAGAAATTCTGATGCTGCAAAAGCCAAATACGCCAAACACCTTATCTCAACTATCTGTTGAGCCTTCAAAAATGAAATCACTCTATTGGGAGTGTGACAAAGAGAACCTCTCCACTTCAACCTCGGTAACTACGGCATTGCCAACGTCATGGTCTTGGCATGACAACTAAGAATGGCATGGTACGGAGATAGACAATCCATACCTAAAATAACCTCAAAATTTACCATGTAGAGAAATAAAAGATCGACCTTAGTCTCATTGCACCTAATTGTAACCACACATGATCGATATACACAATTCACCACACTCTAATCACCCACTGGTGTAGATACATGAACATGCATATCTAAAGAATCATGAGACATATCCAAATAATGAGCAAAATAGGATGACACAGAAGATTAAGTGGTACCAAGGTCAAATAACATTGAAGCATCCCTGTGGAACACTAAAACAATACCTGTTATCACGACGTCAGAAGCAACTACCTCAGGCCTGGTAGGAAATGCATAGCAACGAGCCGACCACCACCAGATTTGTCATGCAGATTTGTCAATTTGGAAGTTTGATCCTTTACTCTTCTACTCTCTCACAAATGGTGAGGAAACGTTCAGCCGGATCGAGCAAGCAGGCACTAGTGCCACCAGTTAGGGCCACGAGAGCGAGGGGTTCGCACTGAAGCAAGAGAAGCCCCTGTGAAGCCACCAGTTGCCCAAGTGGAGGAGTAGGTTCCAGATACTATTGAGCTAGTGGGACCATCTTAGACACTGGCGGTACCTATTGATAATCATAACTGCATAGAAAACTCATGTGCCAATAATCACAACCGCACGAACAACTCACGTGCTACCAGTCTGATCCATATCACACAGAAAATAGATATACGAGATTTCATGTATATGAACAATGGATATCAAATTTCAAACACACATACCAGTATAAGTGACACGTTAAGGTGTATGCATGTGCGAAGTGTGCTATGATAGAACAAATTAGGCAGTTTCATCACGAAAGTAGAAATCTACATCTTATATCAGGAGATTAACCTATATATATCCTCAAACATGGTTCAAATAGCTCACAAAGGGGTAAAAACATAAGAAAATAATATCATGATGCTTAGCAATCAATTCAAGGCAATTCATAGCTTAAGCACTACCCTGAGCATGAATAATAACCCGATGTACCCACATAGGCTCAACCCCTCACATGTGAGCCACCCATAACACGTAGTCATCACAAATAACTAAGGCAACTAGTGCCTCAACAAAGTTCGGGTAATATACTTACCTCAAGCAAGCCAAATTAATACCCTAAGAATCCCTTGCCGTGTGAATCAACCTTCGAACGACTCAAATCTAGCCAAAATAACTTAATATCATCAATAAAATTCATAGGAAATAACTGCAAACAATAAAGCTAAGATCTTGATACATTTATGCATAGTCAACCAAAAAAATTAATGCAGGATTGCACCCGGAACCTGACAAAACTCACAACTCTCGAATACCCGTTCCAATACGAGTCCAAATATGTATATTTCATCCAAATCCAACCTCAAATCGACCCCCAAATCGCCAATTTTCATTCTCCAAAACCATAGTCAAAACCCCCCAAATTCCACCCCTAGTTCACATATCAAGGTGGAATAATCCATGGATAATCAATATCTAACATCAAAATCAAGTAAAGTGCACTTACCCCTTTCACTAAAGTGAAAATCCCTCCAAAAATCCCCTCTAGCCAAGCTCCACAACTCCAAATAATGAAAAATAACCAAACCCTCAAAATCATATAGTCTGCCCAGCGATTCCGCATTTGCGGACAAAAATATCTCATCTGCAGCTCTGCTTCTGCGTTGAATTTCTGCTTTTGCGCATTAACTTAAATTCCCGACCCTTCACATATGCGGTCCCTTATCCCAGGCCACCTCCTTCGCATCTACGCACAAAAATTCCACAGATGCACAATGGCATTTGCGCACCTGCTTCCGGAGGTGCGATTGCACCAGATCTACCAACCATCATCCAAGCTCAACCACTTTCCGGGTGCTCCAAAACCCACCCGAACCCCTCGGGACCCCGTCCGAACACACCAACCAATCCCAAAATATAACACGGACCTACTCGAGGCCTCAAATCCCACAAAGTAACATCAAAACCGTGAATTGCACCTCAATTCAATCCTACGAAACTAATGAACTTCCAACTTCCCAAAACTCATGTCGAACCACAACAAATAAACTCAGAATGACCTCAAATTTTTTATACCAGTCCAAAATCACATAACAGACCTATTCCAACCCTCGGAGCCACAATCCGAACCCGATATCATAAAAATTAACTCCCGGTCAAACCTATGAGTTTTTCAAACCTTCAACTTTTCAAATTTCACCAATTCAGGCCAAAACAACCTAGAAACCTCTAAATCCAAATTCGGACATATGCCTAAGTCCAAAATCACCATACGAACCTATTTGAACCATCAAAATATCATTCCAAGGTCCACACAAAAGTCAATCTTTGATCTACCCTTCAACTTAAGCTTCTAACCTTGGGACTACAACAACAACAACAACCCAGTAAAATCCCATAGTGGGTCTAGGGAGGGTAGAGTGTACACAGACCTTACCCCTACCACGGAGAAGTAGAGAGGCTATTTCCGAGAGACCCTGAGCTCAAGAAGACAAAAATAGATATTAGAATCTGTGACAGCAACAAAAGCCAGAAAAATAATATTAGCATCATAAGAGACAGGAAATAGATGGAAAATCAATAACAACAACCAGTAATAATGCCACTTACTATGGAAAAATAGTGTGGAAACGACACAAACCACTAGTAATCTACGACAAAACCGTAACAGACTAGCCCCATCCTGATACAAAGAAGAAAAATGCTCGACTCACTCCTAACCCTCAACCCTAATTCTCGACCTCCACATCTCCCTATCAAGAGCCATGTCCTCAGAAATTTGAAGTCGGGCCATGTCCTACCTGATTACCTCACCCCAAAACTTCTTAGGCCGCCCTTTACTTCTTATCATTCCCGCCAAAGCCAATCGCTCAAACATCCTAACTGGGGCATCTTGGCTTCTCCTCCGCACGCGCTCGAACCATCTAAGCCTCGCTTACCTCATCTTGTCATCTATTCGGAGCCACGCCCACCTTCTCCCAAATATCTTTATTTCTAATATTATCTAGCCTAGTGTGCCCGCACATCCATCTCAGCATCCTCATCTCTGCTACTTTAATATTTTTGATATGGAAATTCTTGATTGGCCAACACTCAGCCCCATACAACATGGCTCATCTAACCACCAATCTATAGAAGTTGCCCTTAAATTTTAGCAGCACATTCTTGTGTCACAGGACTCCAGACACTAACCTCCTTTTAATCCACCCCACCCTTATACGGTGCGTAATATCTTCAACTATCTCCCCACCACCTGGATAATAGACCCAAGGTATTTGAAACTTCGTCTCTCAGGGATGACTTTCAAGTCAAGCTTCATGTCCAAGTCCGCTTCCCCTATCACGTTGTTGAACTTGCACTCCAGATATTCTGTCTTAGTCCTACTCAACTTGAAACCTTTAGACTCAAGGGCCTGTCTCCAAACCTCCATCCTCTCGTTAACGCCGCCTTGTGTCTCATCAATTAGAATTATATCATCAGCGAACAACTTATACCATGGCACCTCCCCTTGAATATGGTGTGTGAGTGCATCCATCGCCAAGGCAAATAAGAACGGGCTGAGCGCAGATCCTTGGTGCAACCCTTCCGAGTCACCTCCTACAGTCCTACCCCGAGTCTTAGCTCCATCATACATGTCCTTTATCACCCTGATGTAAGCTACTGGCATCATGTCATATGCTTTCTCAAGAACCCCCCTAGGAACCATGTCATACGCTAATAAACACCACATGCAAATCCTTTTTCATATCCCTGTACTATTCTACCAACCTCCTAATAAGGTGGATAGCTTCCATATTCGAATGACCCGACATGAAACCAAATTGGTTGCTGATATAGACACCGCCCTCTTCACCCTTCCTTCCACCACCCTCTACCAAACTTTCATGGTATGACTTAGTAACTTAATATCCCTATAGTTATTACAATTCTGGATATCACATTTGTTCTTGTACACTGGTATCATTGTGCTCCACCTCCACTCATCTAGAATCCTCTTCGTCCTGAAAATAACATTAAACAACATAGTCAGCCATTCCAAACCTGCTCTACCCACACACCTCCATAATTCTACCAAAATCTCGTCTAGCCCGGTATCTCTACCCCTACTCATCTAGCGCACAACACCCGTGACCTTCTCAACCTTAATACACCTACAGTACCTAAAGTCTTGGTGATTCTTGGAGTGCCCAACTCCCCTAGCACAATGTCTCTGTCTCCCTCTTTATTCTGAAGTTTATGAAAGTAAGGCTGCCATTTTCGCTTGATCTGGGCATCTTCCATCAGTACTGTACCTTTCTCGTCTTTGATGCACCTCACTTGGTCCAGGTCACGAGCCTTTCTCTCTCTCACCTTGGCCAGCTGAAATAACTTCTTGTCCCTCCGTTGACCCCTAGTTCCTCGTACAAAACACCTAACACCGCAGTCTTAGCCTCCATGACCGCTACTTTTGTCTCTTTCCTAGATTCCTTATATCTTCCTTTGTTCCCTCTCTTCTTGTCACACCACGATCTCAGGGAGCGCGACCGGCACTCAACCGAGATAACCCGGCCGAGCAAGCCATCTAGACTTCCTTCTACCCGAACTCATCCACGAATAAAGAGACAATATATTTCATCAATTAAACAGTGAGGGGATTTTATGAACAACCCCAATTCCATTACCATTATCTAATCCATTTTTAAGTCTCAAAATACATATACTTCATAACTGAAGTGAAACAAGTGATTCAAATACATCATTACCAATTGAATTTCCCAACATCAGTACACAACCCACACTATGTGTAAGAAGCTTATAATAGATAAAAAGGAGTACAATGATAGTGTTGGCAACAAGGCTCCGGCTATACCTCAAAACATAATACACACGGAACAAAAGATGCACGACCCCGAAATGAAGTGTGGTTCACAAAGTCAGCTGGGAAGAGGGTGTACCTCTATTAGTTATCAATATCTCCTGCTGTGGAACCACCTGCATCCATTAAAGATGCAGCGCCCCCGACACAAGGGATGTTAGTATATGTCAAATAGTACTAGTATGAAAAACCAAACACCTATTCAAGGACTTGTAAATACAACATAAATATGATGAATCCTAGAAACAATAAAAGGGCTTAGATAGCCGTTAAAGCCATAGCAAATTTATCAAGAGCTTTCAATAACATTTAGAAATTTTAAGTCGGGAATCCTCTGTAACCAACTTTACACAAAGCGGTCCCGCTGCCTCACCCCAATTTATGCGGGTGGAGGTGCAATCACAATACCACAAACTCTACACAAAGCGGCCCTTCCACCTTACCCCAATGTATGCAGGTGGAGGTGTAACCACAACACCACAACTCTACACAAAGCAGCCTTATGGGGGTGGAGGTGTAACCACAATACCACAACTTTACACAAAGCGGCCCTACCTCCTCACCCCAATGTATGCGGGTGGAGGTGTAACCACAATACCACAACTCTACACAAAGCGGCTCTACCGCCTCACCCCAATGTATGTGAGTGGAGGTGTAACCACAATACCACAACTCTACACAAAGCGGCCCTGCCACCTCACCCTAGTGTATGAGGGTGTAGGTGTAACCATAATACCACATCTCTACACAAAGCGGTCCTGCCGTCTCACCCCAATGTATGCGGGTGGAGGTGTAACCAAGATATCACAATTTCCCTACAAACGGCCCTGCCGCCTCACCCCAATGTGTACGGGTGGAGGTGAAATCAAAATATAACAATGTGAATTCTTAAACGACAATAGTTCATACAAAAGATTTCCTTTCAAATCATACCCTTTGGCACCTTTGGCCTTAACAAGAATATAGGGTTCATAAGATTTTATCATACGGGAATAAGAATTAGGTCACATTGATTTTGTACTAATCTTTCTTCCTAAAGGGGTGTAACATAATTAAGTCAAAAATAAAAAATCATTAACACATGAGGGTTCTAACACGTTATGCCAATCGGGAATCAATTTACTAGCTTGAATATCCCACATCAATAGTGTTTCAAGTTCGAACTTCACACTATGGAATTTTGTAAGAATAGGAATTCCAATACCAAAAAAAAAGAGTTTAACCTTCATACCTCGAAAGAGCTTTCCTTAAATAACCACAATGTTCCGGAAATCCTAGCAACTTCAATCTATTTTGAGACATAATAAAATTGAACACAAATTAGGAATATATTCATGGCTTCAACTTATTTGAGCATTTTAACAAACACTAGATGTGCAAATTTGATTACAAGGTTCTTCCACAAGATTTCCTTCACTCTATGACCCAATCTTTACCCATTTCAGCTCAACAATCTTCCCACAAACCTTATTGCTACATGCATGTGTAAATAATACTCTACCACCCAAGAATCATACTCCTAATCACCCATCTTCTACCCAAACTCGAAATTGAAGACTAGGGTTAGAACCTTACCTCTTGGGTGAAGATTTGCTGAGCTTTCTAGTTGGATTGCAAGGCTTAAGCAAGATTTTGATGAACAATTAGCCTAGGGATTTCTCCTCTCACTTTAGGGAACTTCCTCTCTCTAAAATTATTAGATATTCCCTTCAAAAATGGTCCCTTACGTCTATTTATCGAGATAGGGTCGGGTTATAAATATAGAAGAATAGACCCTCTAAAATCCGGACTGGGCTACAGACTAGGCTAGGCATGCTCTGCAGTGAGCTACAAACCAGGCCTCGCGAGGGATATAGCATGGTCTAGCGTGCTAAAAACCAGGCTTTGCGAGGGATATAGCACGGTCTAGCGTGCTACAGACCAGGCTTCGCAAGGGATATAGCACGGTCTAGCGCGCTACAGACCAGGCTTCGCGTGATCGAAATGATTCAACTCCCCGACGCATTGTTCAACCAAAAAAGTCCGAAAACACAATACATTAGCCTACCTTGGCACCACGAAACCTTAAATTACTTGCCGGAAATTTACGGGGGCTTACATCCTTCCCCACTTAGCATCATTCGTACTCGAATGAGGAGTAGAGTCCGCCCCAAATACTTAACATAACACATCTGTTCTCTCACACATCTCAAGCTCCCAAATTTGACTAACTCCCAAATTCTTTAGAAATTTCGGCAGGGTTTCCCTTATAACTGGGCCTATTTACTTGCCAGAGAATCCTAGAAACCAATTCTAACAACATATGCATAATCCAACGACGCAACATAATATGAAAACAACACCAACCATGGCCTCGTAGGAAATATATTATCGGAAGGAATACCCTTTGCATAAACTGTACAAGTGATACACAATTCATAGGGAACAATTTCATAGAAACGATTGCATAACTATTCAAATAAATGAGGATACTACTTCTTCATCTCTTCTCGGCCTCCCAAGTGGCCTCTTCAACCTGTTGGTTTCGCCATAACACTTTCATAGAGGCAATTTCAATTTCTTTATTCCTCAACTTTTGGACTTGCCGATCAATAATAGAAATTGGAATCTCTTCATAAGTCAATTCCTCATTAACCTCAATAGTCTCAACCGGAACAATGATTGGCACATCTCCAATTACCTTCTTTAACATAGACATATGAAATAATGGGGTGCACTAATGACATCTCAGGTGGTAGCTCAAGCTTGTACGCCACTTGACCAATCCTCTAAATGATTCTGTATGGTCCAACATACCTTGGACTCAATTTCCCTTTCTTACCAAACCGCATTATACCCTTCATGGGAAAAACCTTCAAGAATACGCAATCGTCTTCTTTGAACTCCAAGTCCCTACGATGAACATTTGAATAGGACTTCTGATGACTCTGAGCAGTTTTCAACCGCTCCTTAATGATCTTAACCTTCTCCATAGCCTGATGCACGGGGTCCGATCCTATCAACTCTGCTTCCCCAATCTTGAACCACCCAATATAAGATCTACATCTCCTACCATATAAAGCCTCAAACGGTTCCATATAAATGCTAGCATGATAACTGTTGTTGTAGGCAAGTTCTATGAGAGGCAAATGATCATCCCAGCTAACTTTGAAGTCAAGAAGACAAGCACGCAACATATCCTCAAGCGTCTGAATAGTCTGCTCTGCTTGCCTGTCGGTATGTGGTTGAAAGGCTATAATAAGATTCACCTGAGTACCCAAACCTTGCTGAAATTTCTTCCAAAAATTAGTCATGAACTGTGCCCCCGGATAAAAAATGATAGAAATTGGAGTTCCATGTAACCTGACTATTTTTTTGATTTACAACTGAGCATACAGTTCTACTGTGTCGGTAGCCTTAACAGGTAAGAAGTGTGCTGATTTCATGGTCGGTCCACGATCACCCAAATCAAGTCGAACTTGTGAGGCATGCAGGGAGTCCCACCACAAAGTCCATATTGATCATCTCCCATTTCCACATCGGAATTTCTATGTTCTGTGCCAACCCACCGGGCCTTTGATGTTCAGCCTTTACTTGCTGACAATTTGGACACCTCGCCACAAGATAAGCTATATTCCTCTTCATATCATTCCACCAGTAGACTTCCTTACGATCATGATGCATTTTTTGTAGAGCCCGGGTTCATGGAATACCTAGAAGTGTGAGCCTCGGTCATGATTCTTTCCCGAAGGCTATCCTTTGGAACACATAGTCGCCCTTGGTACCTTAGCGTACCAACATCCATGCCAAGTGAAAAGGCCATGGTCTTATGTTTATGAATCCCCTCCTTCAATTGTACCAATAATAGATTGTTGTATTGTTTCTCCTTAACTTCCACAACAAGTGATGATTCGACCCTATTTTGCACAATTACTCCACCTTCACTAGAGTCCGTAAGGTTAGACTCCCAAACTAGCGAACCGATGAACTTCCTTGGCTAACAGTCTTTGATATGCCTCCAAGTGAGGCAAACTACCCATAGGTTTCCAGCTGAGAGCATCCGCCACAACATTAACCTTTTTCGGATGATAGAGGATATCAATGTTGTAATCCTTGAGTAACTCAAGCCATCTTCTCTACCTTAGATTTAACTCCTTCTGTTTGAAAATGTATTGAAGGCTCTTATGGTCCACGAATATATCCACATGGACCCCATACAAATAATGACACCAAATCTCAAATGCAAAGACCACCGCCGCAAGCTCTAAGTCTTGTGTCAGATAGTTCTTTTCATGATTCTTGAGTTTCCTGAAGGCATAAGCGATCACCTTACCATGTTGCATCATTAGTGGAACATCTTTATCACATTTCTCTTACATATGACCTTCTAAGAATTGAGTTCTACAATAATTTCCCTGATATGGTTACAATTTTATGTCAATACTTGCAACTTGCTCTTCCAAATTCTCAACAAAAGACATTACATGATCAGTTTTCTTATAGGACTTTCTATTTCAATTGAATAACATCTGCTAGCTTGCGCGTACACTCTGATAACATCAATCTGCACGACATTGCATCAAATGCATAGTAAAATTGCGCTCAGACCTTTCTCAGCCACCTTCTTTCCTACTTATGTGCCTTACAGGATTTTAAGAAACTACTCTACTTCCTTTGTGAACATTCTCATGATCCCTCTTTACCGTTAAACACTTCCCAAAACACATATCAACACCCTTACACATATTCAATTCAGGAAGAGCCACTGGCCCGAACAGGGCCTTTTCTGAAACTTGAAATTCTCTTAAATTTTTCAACAACGACTTCTTGTTTTCCTTACAAGTGTAGGACTTAGTCCTCCTGGTTCTATCCTCAATGAGTAACTCACCTTATTCCTGGTATTTTAGCTACCTATAGTGTTTCCTGGTATTGCAACTTAAGAGTTACCATGTTAGACATGTCTGGTTCGTAACAAGTGTTCATCCTCTCTCAACCTGTTTCAAACATTTCCCTTTGTCCTTTGGGTAGATTGTGTTGTTTTTCCCTTTTTGATCACCCTTTGGTCTGGACAATATGCTAGTACTATCTTTTCTTTTTGACTGTAACATTAATTCCCATCCTATTTTTCCCTTAATGCATAATTGATAGCCTTATTGTGTCACGCACTTGTCTATCTCCCATAAACTCGTAGTATCATTGTGCCTGATTTGTTGAGTTTATCACACCACCACTTCACCACTAGTAGTCTCACTTTCCATTGTAATATATAGACATGAACTCCCTTTAAATATTTTAGTTGATATTCAGTGTCACCCAAGTTGGTTGCATTACGGTTGGTCCTCTATACCTTGTATTAACACTTGTGCTCTAGGCGAATCCACAATTCTGGTACGAACTATTTTGCGACAACTATGACCACATCAATTTATAGATTTTCTTCCAATTCTCCTCACCTTAATCTTCTTAGTTAGTGAATAGCTATGCACTCTTCCATATGTTTCGCGGTCTTTTCCCTTAGTTGGGAATTCATCCTGCTAGCCTCCCGATACTTGTTGGGATATCCGTAGTTCATCCGTGTATCACTTAACACTTCCTTGCTTGTAAGATTCTTAAGAGGCTTTCCATCAAGTCTAGATGCACTCTTGGGTTATTATAGCATCACATTTATCTCTCCCTCTCATTATGCCTTTCCTAAATCCTTGGAACTTTAGCTAAATCGCAAATCCGTGATTAACTCTTTCTAAGAACTTGCAAGCCTTTCACATTTGATCTATAGTACTTCCTTGGATTCCATTGTCCCTGACTCTCTAACAAGTGTAAAACCCTTTTACAAAACTTACTCTTAGTTTCTAGGATCGTTCACCATGTCATGTGCATTGCCATGTATGAAGAATTTACCTTTCTTAACCTTCCACATTCTTGTTGTACTAGTGGTTTATCATTAGCATATCCTTCAGAGAATCACGTTATCCCTTACCACTTTTCTAGACTACCTATGTCTTCAACAAAATATGCAAATATCATAGCTACATGGTCCTACTCTCGTTTTATTGTACTTAAGTAGCCTCATCATGGCCCTTCCTTCGCCACTTGGGGTGAATTTTCCAGATCTCGACAATAGTCTTAAATTTAGCAACTTGTGGAACATATGTTTCATATCTCTAGTCCTCTTGTACGTGCTCGACTATTAGAGAGATTTAAGTCGCCATGGTATTAACCTCATAAGTGCTCTACTCTTATTCAGCCACACCGGCTTGGGATCCAAATTCCTCATGTCAATATCCTTTTTGGAGTGTAACACAACTTCGAACATTTCTAGGATTCTTATAACATTCATAGTTCTAGGGTCTTCTTATTACGGGTTCAATTGACCCTCCTTTCATAACTTCTTGTCTCCCGTGAGAGACCAACAATTTCATCATTACTCTCCAGGCCATGCCTTTCATATATCACATGCCTATGTAACAAATTTTCTTTTACACCTTAAGATCATATACATAGTTCCCACACTATCCACATGTACTATTTAAGCTTAGGTCTCATTTATCAAGTCAATGTCTCTTTGGAGGTGGGTAATCACTTCTAACACTTTTCTCACATAAAGTATGCTCCTGGTACTATATACTTATCTTATATGTCCATACCATTCGTTCAACATGATACATGTTCCATATCTCTAACATTCAGGCCTTTACCCATTTGTCATGTCATGTGACAACATTACTTGGAATAGACGAAAGAGCGTTTAAACTTACCTTGAACCTCAATGCACGAGTTAGAAGATAATCGGATAGTCAAGCATTATCGCACGATCTTGAGTGTTGAGGAAAA
Organism: Nicotiana obtusifolia; assembly: GCA_002018475.1. Lineage (NCBI taxonomy): Eukaryota > Viridiplantae > Streptophyta > Magnoliopsida > Solanales > Solanaceae > Nicotiana > Nicotiana obtusifolia. The sequence goes on along the minus strand of MCJB01047814.1, from coordinate 52,661 downwards.
GTATCATTCCTAAAATGTCCATGTAGCCTCCAACTTATAGATGTGGTCGACAAGACATCGATAAGAAGGAATCTATTAGACACGGCTCCGAGACATCCTAGGACGCTTTAAAACCATAGGCTCTAATACTAAGTTTGTCACGCCCCGATCTCAGGGAGTGTGACCAGCGCTCAACCAAGATAACCCGGCCGAGCAAGCCTGCTATATAGCAAGGTCTAGCGCGCTACAGACCAGGCTTCATGAGGGATATAGCATGGTCTAGCGCTACAAACCAGGCTTTACGAAGGATATAGCACGGTCTAGCGCGCTACAGACCAGGATTTGTGAGATCGAAAGGATTCAACTTTCTGACGCACTGTTCAACCCAAAATGTCCGAAAACACAATACATTATCCTTCCTTCGCATCATGGAACCTTAAATTACTTGCCAAAATTACGAGGCCTTACACTTCTCATCCTCGTTTGTGTTCTCAACTAACTTAAGGTATGCCGCTTTCTTTGCTTCCACTTCACTTTGGATCACGTCATTCCACCACCAGTCACCTCGGTGCCCGCTAGAGTAACCCTTTGAGAACCCTAACACCTCTCTCGCCGCCTCTCTTGTATAGTCTAACTTCGTCTTCCACATATCACTAGAGTCCCCGCTACTACTCCAGGCTCCCAGAGCCAGCAAATCCCCTCCAACTCCTGAGCTTTATCCTTCATCAAGGCTCCCCACCTGAACCTCGGTTGACCCTATACAAATATCTTCTTCCTTTTTTATCATGATACCAACGTCCATCACCAAGAGCATATGTTGTGACGCAACGGTCTTGCTCGAGATAACCGTTCAATCCTCGCACAGCCCCCTATCGCAACTCTTGAGGAGAAGATAATCAATGTGGATCTTGGCCACCGTACATCAGAAGGTAACCAAATGCTCCTCCCTCTTCAGAAAACTAGAGTTCGCATTAACCAAATCAAAAGATCTAGAGAATACCAATAGTTAAATACCTCCTCTATTCCTATCCCCAAAGCCGAAGCTGCCATATCCACCAGCAGAAGACCCAATATGTCCATTAAAATTCCCTTTTATAAATCTTCTCCGTAGGCAGAATACCACACACCATCTCATCCAACCCTTCCCAGAAGCGCCTCTTAACCTCCTCATCCAAGAAGCTTAATAGCCATTAATCTATCATTCACCTGCCTAACCTAAGGACTAAGTGTCTCAATTCAATTCAAACTCCCCCAAAACCAAACCAACCATCCCCTCAAGTCACATAGCGAGAATACACGAATGTAAAGCATTCAAATAGGGGAAACAGGGCTAAAGTAATCAAAATGATCAGCCGGGTCGCTACATTTTTCCCCTTTTAAAAAAATGTTCATCCTCTAATGCGTTTAGAATCATACTTGAAGTACCGAAAAGGTGAGGATAACTTCGCGCGTATCATGCTTAGTCTCCCAAGTCCCCTCCTAGTCCGGTTGACCCCTACACTAAACCTTCACTTATGCAATATTCTTCGACCTCAACTTGCGAACCAATCTATCAATGATGGCCACTAGCTCCTCATTATAAGTGAAATCCTTGTCCAACTACACCGAGCTGAAATCTAACACATGTGACAGATCCTCATAATACTTCTAGATCATTGAAACATGAAATACTAGATGAACTCCCAATAGACTAGGTGGCAAAGAAAGTTTGTAAGTCACCTCAACAAACATCTCCAAGATGTCAAATGGACTAGTATACCAAGGGCTCAACTTGCCCTTCTTCCCGAACCTCATCACACCCTTCATGGGCGAAACTCTGTGCAGAACCCTCTCACCTACTATGAATGCCACATCACGGGCCTTCCTATACGCATAACTCTTTTGCTTGAATTGCACTATATATGAAGCCGCTCCTGAATCAATTTCACCTTCTCCAAAGCATCACAAATGAAGTCAGTGCCCAACAACTAGCCTCCCAGGATCAAACCAACCAATTAGAGAACGCCACAACCTCCCATACAAGGCCTCATATGGAGCAATTTTGATACTCGACTGATAGCTATTGCTGTAGGCGAACTCTGCTAGCGGCAGAAACTGATCCCACTGACCCCCAAAATCAATGACACATGCTCATAACTTGTCCTCCTAACTCTAAATAGTGCGCTCAGACTGCTTGTCCATCCATCTGGGGATGAAATGCTGTACTCAGCTAGATACGGGGGCCCAACTGACACTGTACTTCTCCCCAAAAATGCGATGTAAAGTGTGTTCCCCTATCCGAGATAATAGACACGGACATACTGTGAAGACAAACAATCTCTCGAAGATAAATCCGAGTTAGTTGCTCTGAAGAGTAAGTAGTCATGACTGGAATGACATATGCAGACTTGGTCAGCCTATCCATAATGACCCACACCACATCAAATCTCCAAAAGGTACGTGGAATCCCAACTACAAAATACATAATCATATGCTCCTACTTACACTCCGAAATATCAAGCCTCTAAAGCAAACCACCATATCTCATATGCTTGTACTTAACCTACTGACAGTTCAAACACCAAACAAAATACTCAACAATATCCTTCTTCATCCTCCTTTACCAATTCTGCTACCTCAAATTGTGGTACATCTTCGCGGCACCTACATGAATGGAATACTACAAACTATGGGGCTCCTCAAGAATTAACTCTCACAATCCATTCACATTCGAAACACAGATCCAACCGTGAAGCCTAAATACCCCAATTATCTCCAATATTAACCTCCTTAGCACCACCGTACTGCACCGTGTCCCTTCGGACAAGCAAGGGGGGATCATCATAATGACGCGCCTTGATGCGCTCAAACAAGGACGATCATGATACAACACAAGCAAGAACCCCGTTAGTCTCTAGAATATCAAACCTCATGAACCTGTTGGCCAAAGCCTGAACATCCAACGATAGGTGTCTCTCCCTAGCAGGGATAAAAGCAAGAAGCCCCATGCTCTCAGCCTTCCAACTCAAAGCATCAGCAACCACATTGGCCTTTCTCGGATGATAAAGAATGGTGATATCATAGTCCTTCAGTAGCTCTAACCACCTTTTTTCCCCTTAAGTTCATATTCTTTTGCTTGAATAAGTGATGGATACTCCTATGATCCATGAACATTTTGCAAGATACACTATAAATATAGTGCCGTCAAATCTTGAGCGCGTGAACAATGCCTGTTAATTCCAAATCGTGTAATGGGTAGGTCTTCTCATAGGGATGCAACTGACGAGATGCATAATGTATCAACACGCACCTAATGCCAACCCGTGAGGCATCACAATAGACAGTATAAGAAATCGATCCTGAAGGCAAACAAGAATTGGAGCTGTAGTCAAGGTAGTCTTGAGCTTCTAAAAGGTCTCCTCACACTTATCTGACCACCTGAATGGCGTCCCATTCTGCATCAATCTAGTTAATGGGGCTGCTAAAGATGAAAACCCCTCAATAAGACGGTGATAATACCCTACCAACCTAAGGAAACTCCGGATCTCAAAAGCAGTATAAGGTCTGGGCCAACTCCGAACTACCTCAATCTTATTCAGGTCCACCTTAATTCCCTCACTGGACACCACGTAGCCCAAGAATGCCACCGAGACTAACCAAAACACACACTTGGAGAATTTAGCATATAGCTTCTTCTCCCTCAAAGTTTGGAGCACAATCCTCAAGTGCTGCTCATGCTCCTCCTAGCTACGAGAATACACCAATATATCATCAATGAAAACTATGATGAAGTAATTTCGATAAGGCTGAAATACGATGTTCATCAAGTGACTAAAAGCTGCTGGGGCATGGGTCAGCTCAAAAGACATCACCAAGAACTCATAGTGGTCATAATGGGTCTTGAAAGTCGTCTTAGGAATAAATGAAGCAACAATCATCAACTGGTGGTACCCCTATCTCAATCAATCTTCGAGAATACCCTATCACACTGAAACTGATCAAACAAATCATCAATACGTGATAGTGGATACTTGTTCGTAATGGTATCTTTGTTCAACTGCTTGTAGTCAATGCACATTCTCATAGAACCATCTTTCTTCTTCACAAATAGTATTGGCACACCCCAAGGTGACACATTAGGCCTGATGAAACACTTATCAAGCAATTCTTGTAACTGTTCCTTCAATTCCTTAAACTCCACTAGTGGCATGCGATATGGTAGAATAGAGATGGGCTAAGTGCCTGACACCAAATCAATACCAAAATCAATATCCATGTCGGGTGGCATGCCCGACAAGTCTGTAGGAAACACATATGCAAACTCCATTAGTACTGGAACTGACTCAATAGTAGGAGTATCAGCACTAATATCTCTCACGAAGCCAAATGTGCCAAACCCACCTTCTCAACCATCCGTTGAGCCTTCAAATATGAAATCACTCTACTGGGAGTGAGACTAAGAGAACCTCTCACTCCAACCTCGGCAACCCCAGGATTGTTAGTGTCACGGTCTTGGCGTGACAATGAAGAATAGAATGGTATGGAGATAGCCAATCCATACCCAAAATACCTCAAATTTAACCATGATGAGCAATAAGAGATCAACCCTAGTCTCATAGCCCCTAATGGTAACCACGCACGACTGATATACACGATCCACCACAATAGAATCACCTACCAATGTAGATACATGAACATGCATATCTAAAGAATCATTTGGCATGTCCAAATAATGAGCAAAATAGGATGACATATAATAGTAAGTGGAACCAGGGTCAAATAACACAGAAACATCCATATGACACACAAAAACAATACCTATGATCACAGGCGTTGGAATCAACTACCTCTGGCCTGGTAGGAAATGCATAGCAACATGCTTAACCACCACAGGACTGACCTCCCCCTCTAAGGCAACCTCAAATAGACTAAGCCCCACCCCTAGCTAGATGTGCGGGTGGTGTAGCTAATGATACTGAAACTATAGGCTGCATGCTTTACCGTGGGACTCTGCTGAGAAGTATGGGGCAATCCCTACTGATATGACTCAAGTCTCCACACTCGAAATAACCCTTCCTCTAACGAGGTTGCGGACCCTGATAACCCGAATAACTGTCTATAGAACCCAGAGCAGATGGAGCATGGTAAGAACTCTGTGCCAGCAACGCACTGAATGAAGACTAAACTAGGAAAGCACTATGTGAACTGTGGCTAGCTGATGAACCCCGAGGAATCATATGAGCTGCCTGAGCGGTTCTAAAAGGACGATCTCTATTGTGATATGGCTGGCCTCCAGATGAGTCTTTGGAATAAACTTCTTTAAGAAGATAAATGAGAGCTGATGCTTGTACCCAGTTGGTATGCCTGATTCATATGTCTGCCACCATTTGAAGGCTGGCCCCGTCTGCTAGAAAGTAGTAAAGTAAACTCCACTGGTGTAACAACCCATGTTTTCGTTCGTAAAAGTACATCCTAAGTCAATTAATGTAAGCTCAGAAATGAGATCATATTTGAAAAAACAAAAGTAATTTAATCATGTTATCTTTGAGGTTATAAATTTTTAAGATCATGGATAACAAGTACCAAGAGGGTTGAAAGGCTTAGAAGCTAAACAAATTGAAGAAAATAGGTTTCGTCAAACGTCGTCAATTGGGAATGTTATAACATGTACTTTTGGGGTGATACTAGGTTCTTAACATGATAAGGAGTTTATTTTATTCATATGATAGTCGTGCATTATGTTTTAAAGTCAAGCGAGTTGTGGAACAAAAGTTGGCAAATGTCATCACAAGTGTTGCACCCTGTGCGTCCCAAGGTGACGTATAATGAATATGAGACTTGTTAATTATGATATAAATGATTGTAAGGTCATAATATGACTATATATGATGTTTGTATATAAAATATAAAGTTTGGGAAAAATCAGATTTTATTTGCGGAAAAACCGACTAAGGATTTACCTTATAACAAAGCTTTTTGAGCAATACATTTTGTGTGTTATATGAGGTCTTTTTGGGACGTATTGTATACAAAATTGAGGGTCTTGGAATGCTTTTCCAACTCTCTTAACCGTTCATTGATACGACGTCTGGATAAAACGATATGAGCGTCTGAAGAAGGGCCAATGCTAGGGTGCCAAGCTAGCACCTCTTTGACTTTTCAAGAGTTGATATATATAGGTATTAAGTAGTATTTCTTTTCTTTTTTCATAGAAAACGAATAGTGAAACCCCATAAACCTATCTTTAATCTCTCTACAGGGCGTTCAAAGAAACTTAACATCCTAGGTACGAAATCAAGAAGCGATAACATAAGAACTATCCTTACGATGTAAGTATCATTATACCGCCTCTCTTTTTCTTTGTACTTGGAAGGTACATAATTGTTAAGAAAACACCTACATTGTGTATTTAAGCTTTTAAATTTCAAGGAAGGTTGATAATTTCCTAATAGTTAGTACTTATGGGACGATGATCGAAAGTCGTGAGTTCAATTTATTCCACTTTTAGTGGACTGTTTTGTAGTCCACTCGTGTTGGCCTCTTGTACTGCTGATTTATGGAGTTTGGAAGGATAAAGGGTGTGGAGAACCGCCACATGTGGTAGGGTAGTGGGCTGGTCGCCCGTCGTTGCAGTTTCAGGCTACTTGATAACATGTTGATTGGGTGTGTTATGGTATATTTAGGATTTTTAAGGGTCTAAATGTGCCAATTACACTAGGTGTGACCCTCATGAGTAAGATATTCATTATTCTCGGAATAGAAGGGTTACCACAAGGCGAGTAAGAGTCGGTGAAGATGTGAAAAGACGCCAAAGATGAAGAGGGGGGGGGGGG
>MCJB01047814.1:0-42715 GCA_002018475.1 Nicotiana obtusifolia | reverse complement strand
TATATATATATATATATATATATATATATATATATATATATATATATATATATATATAGGTATTAAGTCGTCTTTATCTTCATTTTTCATAGAAAACAAACAGTGAAACCCCATAAACCTATCTTTAATCTCTCTACAAGGGTTTCAAAGAAGATTAACATCCCGGGGTACGAAATCAAGAAGCGATAACACTAGAACTATCCTTACGACGTAAGTATCATTATACCTCCTCTCTTTTTCTTTGTAGTTGGAGTTTGGGAAGGTACATAATAGTTAAGAAAACACCTACATTCTATATTTAAGCTTTTAAATATCAGGAAGGTTGATAAATTTGTTTCCTAGTAGTTAGTACTCACGGGACGGTGATCGAAAGTCGTGAGTTCAATTTATTCCACTTTTAGTGTGACTGTTTTGTAGTCCACTCGTGTTGGCCTTTTGTGGTGCTGATTTATGGAGTATAGAAGGATAAAGGGCGTGGAGCAACGCCACATGTGGTAGGGTAGTGGGCTGGTCGCCCGTCGTTGCAATTTCAGGCTACTTGATAACTTGTTGATTGGGTGTGTTATGGTATATTTGGGATTTTTAGGGGACTAAGTGTGCTAGTTATACTAGGTGTCACCCTCGTGAATAAGATATTTTCATCCTCGGTATAGAAGGGTTACCACAAGGCGAGTAAGAGTCGGTGAAGATGTGAAAAGACGCCAATGATGAAGAGGGGGGGGGNGGGGGGGGGGGGAGATGGTGTTATGTGGTATTAAGTCGGAATTAAGTGGTTCAGTTAACTATGGAATAGTAAAGGAAGAATGTGGTAAAACGGCGAAAGGGATGAGGTTGAATTTATTTAGATCTTACAAATATGTCGCGACTATAGAACATTATGCAAGCACGACGCCGAGGAGAGACAGTAAGGGTTGCCGCCTAGGATGTTATTGGTAAATAAGTGAAAATGAACGCTTGATACATTAGGAGCCAGTGCGAAAGGAAAGTTAATACATATGACATATCCCAAGGGAGATTATGCAGAATATAGATATGAGAATAGACCAACGAGTAGTTAGTAGTTGATTCAGGAAGAGCCAAGTTATGGTTAGACAAGAGGATACAGACAAATCAGCGGATTGTGCAAGATAAACGTAGTGAAACCCAACATAGGGAATTTTATCTTGCAGATCTGATGACATTATGATCCTTGAGAAACATTCATATAGGAGTTGGGGTAGTTAAAGGTACCATATAAGTGTTATGGAAATAAAAGAAAATACCACAGGGGAGATAGCCAAAATTTTAGTCCAGAAGCAACCCTACGAGCACAAGAGGTCGGAGGTAAGTAAATAAGGATAATAATAGGCGAGCAAGAACATCAAAAATTCTGTTAGGTATATGATGTAATAAGTTCGCCACCTTACAAGAGTCAGAGGGTCTCCCTTAAGTACTACAACGAATTACTATATGAGGAAATAGGAAAGAAGGCTTCAACCTAAGCATAGTAACTTGAAGAATAAATGGTCTTGTAACAATAGTCTCATTACAATACTGTACGCACTCCATAAGAAAGTGGCATGAGGTACATGAAATTCCAGTATTCGCGGCTAATGAACGGAAAAAAAATCAAAGGTGATGTTTGAGATTGTATGAGGTACATGAAATTCCAGTATTCGTGGACAATAAGACAAGTCAAAGTATTCATGCAACAAGTGGCAGAACGACCAGGAAAAATAATTTCTTACATTTAAAGACAACTGAGAAGGCACGAAAGGAAACCTATGGTGCTAGAAATTTAATGGAAGGTTGCGAGTAGTATAAATAGATATGTGTAGGTCGCAAGCTAAAGTATGGTAGAGTGTTAAGGTTTTAGGTAGATGGGAGTAAGGATAAGAAAAGGTGAGTTAGAAGGTGACAAGAATAGGTAAGGCCTCGGGATTAAGCCCATCAACAAGAGAGATGCTAGTTTTTGTATGTTATAAAAAGCTCAGTATAGCCTGAACGAACTCGGAGGTGTCTAAGACTAGGAGCAATTAGAAGAGATGAAATGTTGCCCTGGTAGTAGAATAACGGTGTAATGTTATAAATAAGAGGATGGCGTTTAGGCTTATGATTGAGTAATGATTCTAAGAAAAGGCATTTCATAAATTGCACGGGATTAGAATACCCCCATAAGATAAATCACGTCTGGATGCTATGAAATATGGTTATTGATGTATAGTATCATCCCTAGGTGGATCAGGAAAATCACGTGAAATGTTCCCTGATGCAACGTGAGCCCTAGTGACAATGTATTACGTAAGAGGTTTAAAGTTATCAGTGGTAGATTATAGATCAACATAAAGGTGAATCAACAATGAATGGATACAAGTTACAAAGTATGAGATGAGATTAGGCCGCCATTATTTAGATGAACAGTACAAGGAAGCATTATAGGACTTAGATTTATACATATAAGATAAGCAGCGAGAGAGTAACATGGAGTTGGGTAGCAGACCTTGGTAATAATAAATCGAAGTAAGAGTTATGGTACAATATGACCTACCTAAATTTAGTAATGCCATAAGCATAGATAACCGAGGCTATGAAACATGATGTATCAATAGTCGTAAGTTTGACAAAGTATTGAGCGAAGAACTTCAGTACACCTATAAATTCCTAGAGAAACAACTTGTCATAGTTCTGTACAATGAATATGAGACTTGTTAATCATGATTTAAATGAATTTAAATTCATAATATTACTATATATGATGTTTTGATATAAAATATAAAGTTTGGGGGAAATCGGATTTTAGTGCGGAAAAACCAACTAAGGATGATCCTTGTAATGAAGCTTTTTAAGCAATACATTTCGTGTGTTATATGAGGTATTTTGGGACATATTATATACGAAATTGATGTTCTTGGAATGTAGTTTCCAACACTCTTAACCGTTCATTGATACGACGTTCGGATAAAACGATATGAGCGTCTGAAGAAGGGCCAATGCTAGGGTGCCAAGTTAGCACCTCTTTGACTTTTCAAAAGTTGATATATATAGGTATTAAGTCGTCTTTCTCTTCATTTTTCATAGAAAATGAACAGTGAAACCCCATAAACCTATCCTTAATCTCTGTACAAGGGTTTCAAAGAAGATTAATATCCCGAGAACGAAATCAAGAAGCGATAACATTAGAACTATCCTTACGACATAAGTATCATTATACTGCCTCTCTTTTTCTTTGTAGTTAGAGTTTTGGAAGGTACATAATAGTTAAGAAAACACCTACATTCTGTATTTATGCTTTTAAATATCAAGGAAGGTTGATAAATTCGTTTCCTAATAGTTAGTACTCACAGGACGGTGATCGGAAGTCGTGAGTTCGATTTCTTTCACTTTTAATGGACTATTTTGTAGTCCACTCGTGTCGGCCTCTTGTGCTGGTGATTTAAGGATTTTGGAAGGATAAAGGGCCTGGAGCAACGCCACATGTGGTAGGGCAGTGGGCTGGTCGCCCGTCATTGCAGTTTCAGGCTACTTGATAACTTGTTGATTGGGTGTGTCATGGTATATTTTGGATTTTTGACAAAGCATGCCGCAGATCCGATCTGATCACTGGATCAGGATGTTCCTGCCACACATCTAGGCGACAAAAAAGATTCAGGAGGTTCAGATGGCCAAGTATTCCAGATGGGAATTCAAGGTCCACGAGATGCAAAAAATATTTTAGACACAGGAGGCTATGAAATTTTCACCCAAAACAAATAGATGCTTTATTTGCCACAAGATCGGACATTTCGCAAGAAATTGTCCCCAATAGAGGAAATCTGTCAAACTCTTTGAAGATACAACTCGGAGAAGAAGAGGACCTCGAGTCCATATTCTCTATGGACGATAAACCCACTAAAGAAACTTTATTCTCTCGTGATGTATATGAATATCATAATGATGACCACTAACTAATTTCAGAACCAGTGGCTAAAGCCTGAGAGGAGATCAACGCTTTCGTAATCATCCCTCAGGTGGAACTCAAGGTTTATCCATCTAAATAGGATAAACCAACTCGAGTTATTGCTTTCATTGATACTGGAGCTGATTTTTCACTCATGAATCCTATTGTTCTCCTTGAAGACCAACGGGTGCCGCTCTTTAAGGATTTCAACACTTCATCAAATGGAATCTTGACTATCACCATCATCACAACGCACCCGATCACAATTGAGTTCTTTCCAGGATTGAAGTACAAAACCAAGTTGATAAGGTCCAATGTACCAGGAAAAGATCTTATTGTTGGATTTGACATTTTCAGAAACTAAAAGATCAATTCCAGATCAGGACAAATGGGATAACCTTTAAGAAGCAGTTCAAACCTTACTCTGAAATCCCAAGGCTATTCCAAATCACCAATGACGAACAAATCAAAAAGATTGAACAAAAGCTCATTGAGCATTCCTGTGCTGAATCCCACAAGGATTTTATGAAGAAGGGAATAAGCCCGTTATGGATGAATGAAGAGTTCTTTTTATCAAGTTCCCTTTCAAGAAGAATGAAAATATCAATCCAACAAAAGCCAGCCATTCAACCATGAATCCATATCAGTTTCAGCTTGCAAAGAAAGAATGTGAAGAACTCTTGGAATTTGATATGATAAAACCACCAGATTCACAATAGGTATGCGAAGCATTTTATGTCAATAAAAGAGCTGAGCAAACAAGAGGAAAATCAAGTTAGTCATTGACTACCAAATAGTTAACCACTTCCTCTAAGATGATAAATTTCCTATCCCAAATAAACTCACTCTTTTCTACCACTTAGCCAAGGCCAAATATTTTTCCAAGTTTGATCTTAAATCTGGATTTTGGCAATTGGGAATCTACCCCTAAGAAAGAGACAAAATGGGATTTTGCATCCCCGATCATCATTTCCAATGGAATGTCATGCCCTTCGGATTAAAAATAGCACCCTCCCTGTACCAAAAAGCCATGATAAAAATATTCCATCCCATCCTCCATACCACTTTGGTTTACATTGATGACATCCTATTATTTATCGATACATTTGAGGAACATGTCACCTTACTCCGTCAATTTGAGGCACTAGTAACACAATATGGGATCATGCTTTTAGCAAAAAGATGGTTCTTGCTAAAAAAGAGATTGATTTTCTCGGAATGCATTTTGTCCAAGGTACATACAGTCCAGGACCGCATATATGTCAGGAACTACTTCCGAGAGGAGAAAATGCTTTACTCTTAAATATTGATGCTACCAAAGGAAACACCATGGAACACCCAACTTTCACATGCTTTCACATGCTCACACATAGTTCCACATGCTATACCATATATATTTTACCTCTTTCACTTGTTTTCAAGAATATTTTTAGTGTATATCAGTTGCTTGACCTAAGGTCCTTCACATGTTTAAAGGGACCCACTTGTAGATAGATGTGCCACGTCAGATAGGTTTATTTTATAATATAAGTTTGTCTTGTAATAACCTCCTAGCCCTATATAAAGGAGGCCATGTAGTAGTTGTAAGATCATTTTGTAACCTTTGTGATATATTACATATGAGTTCCTTCTAAATTTCCTTCTTGTACTTTCTTTCGAATGGATGGAAAGACTAGTCCATGTATGAAAGTAGAGTAAGAATACTCTAAGAAAGTTTGCTTATTGTAGTGCGAAAGTTTTCTGAGTTGTGTAGCTTGGCAAGCCATCCCTTATGGATTGTTGAAGCCAGCCCCTTGGGGGAAAACTTCTGTGACTATGAGAAAATTTTAATTGTTAGTGTAGCTTGGCAAGCTGTCGCTTATGGGTTATTGAAGGCAAAGTCCTGAAAAGTAAGAAAAGTATTTTTGTCTTGAATCCCAAGTGAGTTCCACCAATCTCTGAGGATTCCTGAGAACCGTGAAGTGAGTTCTGACATAATAATATACTTTTCTCGTTCCACCAAATTTTTGGTCACCATCTATGTATAGAAGTCTTGGGTCCTTTGAGGCTGTTTTGAAACTTTGACGTCATCTAAGGTGAAAGTGTGAAAGCCAGTTCCAACTGATTTTGACGCCATGGGCTCATGTCTTCTTTCTGGGATTGGCTCATCTGTCATGCCTTCTTGATCCTCATCTACCTCAGATATTTCTAAGTCTCTTGGCTGGTTCACAAATATCAAGGGATCTTCTTCTTCGGAAGAGTTTGTTGTGGATTCATTGCTTAATTGAGAGCTATCTTCCATTGTATCATCGTCTGATGAAATTAGAGATTTCGACCATGTGGTATCTCCTTATGATATGTTTCTTGGCTGGGAGACATAGAGGTCTGGAGCCTTGTGATCAGAAATCATCAGATTTTCGGGGTTGGACCCTTTTGAACTTTCTTCATGATCTCCCCTTTTCTTGGTTTGTTTCTGGAATGCAAGAGCATATTTCCTTTCCCAAACCATTTTTGCAATATCAAATTCAGGTTCTTCTTTCAAGGGTTGGGTGAAAGAGGTAAGATTCTATGAGGTAATAGGAAAAGTAGAAAAGGTATAGTCCAATTTTGGTGGTGAATATGCTTGTGGTGACATGGTGTAGAAGGTAGGTTTTGAAGGGAAAAGTTGGGGTTTTTTGTGACTCAAAGCGGTCAGTTCTCAAAAGTTGAATTTGTTCCCTGATGGAAATCATCTTCTTTTATTGTTGTTGGAAGAATTGAAAAAGTAAAGTTCCTGGCGAACAAATCTCATATTATATATTTCCCAACCTTTGTTCCAATGCTTTGATTAGTCCTACATGGTGAGACGAAGTCTGCTCCACTTTTTTCTCAATTATTTTCACTCTGCTCATCATTTTTTTGTGTGTATGGGCCACGTTTTTTATGGTGTTGCCAATATTGTTCAGCACTTTGTTTTTGGCAGATGGAATTTCCAGATTGCCAGTTTATTGTTGCTTCGATGTTACTTGTTGGTGGTTTGTCTCCAGTAGGTAGCACTATATTTTTCTTGGGGACTTTTGGAGCATGGCTGATACCCTCTTTTTCAAAATGTTGAAGTGCAGCAAAATCTTGGGTATGACTGGAACTTGAAGGGCTCAACATGAATATTTGTGACAGTGTGGACTTTAGAGTATTTTGAGTTGATAGAGTTTTAGGTTTTGGTGGCTTTTTCGATTCTGGGTTACGAGCTGATGGTGGTTTGGGTTTGGGTGTTGTTTTATATTTTTCCAGCTCGAAGTGAATTTTTCTGATAATTTTGGCCATTCATGGGGTTTGTAACTGACGAGAAATTCAAATTTACCTGGACAACTTAATGAGCCAATTGAAGGATCTTTATTTTCATATTTGGCTCAAAATTTCTTTTCAATACTTTTCCCTTTCTTTTTGCTTTCAGGTTTGGTTTCGTTGAGGCCAAATCTTTCCTAATGACGCAGGTAGTGTTCATCAGGTTCTACAATTGGGTCTTCCAAACAATTTTGGCAATCACAACCAAGATCTCATGGACAGTGTCCCGTGAAAGGGCATTTGAACCACTAAACTCTTTTACCCTCTTTGTTGAAATGTTGACACCAGTCATGTTCTTCCATGATAGTTTGTATATTTTAGAAGGGTTCGCTTTCAGGGTCATGGTATGTATCTTTGGGTTGGATCATTTGGCAAGAAAAGATGGTTTTATTGGGTTTTTTGATATGGGAATGGTCAAAGCTTATGGAAACTATTTTGTCATTTCTTTTGGTAAAAGTTGGCCCACCAGATTGCAGAGATTCTTCTGGTTCCCTTAATTTTTCATAATTTGTGATCCAAGAATCAGGAAGAATTTTGACTAGCCATTTCCGGAAATTTGTCTGGGTATTTAGGTGCACATGGTGTTTCCTTTTGTAGCATCAATATTCAAGAGTAAATCATTTTCTCCTTTGGGAAGGCAGAGATCCATGACATGATTTTGGACCCGCCGCGCCATTTGGTTATGAAGAGTAGCTTGGATAACATCTTTGGCTTGTGGGGCTCCCAGGATTTGAACTTGGATTTTAGTACTTCGATTAAGTATGGACCATAAGAGGAGATGTTTAAATTTGAAAAGGTAGTTATGAAGAAAGTCCTAGCATTCAATGTAACTTCTGCAGTACCCAAATTTGCATGTTGCTACTCATAATATTTTGTATCTAGAAGAGAAAGACGAGCAACAATTTGCTGACCTTTTCATCCGTGATATGTTAAAGCGATTCGGATTGCACCAAAATGGATATGGGTAAAATCATGATTTCTCCATTGTATGGAAAAATCATTTGGGATTTGAAGGGTGATGAATTGTTATTCTTAAGTGGCAAGAGTAGGATGCTGGTCAAGTTTTAAGGCAGCAATATATTTTTTCACATCTTTTGGTCTATGTTGGACTAAGGAATAAAGTTGGGTCCATGGTGCAAATGATTTTTTGGCAAAGGCTGAGTAAGGGTTTATGAGGGGTAGCAATGGAGAAAGCATTCGGGATTTGAAGGGTGATGAATTGTTCTTCTTCAGTGGCAAGAATAGGATGCTGGTCAAGTTTTGAGGCAGCAACATATTCTTTCGTATCTTTTGTCTGTGTTGGACTAAGGAACGAATTTGGGTCCATGGTGCAAATGATTTTTTGGCAAAGGCTGAGTAAGGGTTTATGAGGGGTAGTTAAGTGGAGGTTACTTTCTGTTCGTCAGGTAGGATATCTACTTCATATAGGTAATCATATTTTTTGGAAAGTTTTATATAGAGTAGGGGACATATTAATTTTTGCAAGGGAAGAGGATGATGGAAATGACTCGGACATATTTAGTAAATTGTTCCTCCCTCTGAAAGGATGGGATGGCTCTGATACCACAATACAAAGAACAGAGCAAGAGACTCCAAGAAAGAAAACAAAATCATAGATACGAAAGTTTCCCTACAAAATGACTGGCTTTAACAACCCCTAAGGGATGGCTTGCCAAGGTACACAAACAGTTAATTTGCTTATAGTCGCAAAGGTTTTCCTACAAAGGGACTGGCTTCAACAACCCATAAGGGACGGCTTGCCAAGATACACAACTCAAAAAACTTTTGTACTATAGCCAGCTTTAGTTGTTGTATCTCAAAAAACTTTCGCACTACAATAAGCTAACTTTCTTAGAGTATTTTTACTCTAGTTTCCATACATGGACCGGTCTTTCCATCCATTCGAAAGAAAGAACAAGAGGGAAGTTTAGAAGGAACTCATATGTAATATATCACAAAGGTTTACAAAGGTTATAGGATGATTTTAAAACTACTACATTACCTCCTTTATATAGAGCTGGAAGGTTATTACAAACAAACTTATATTATAAAATAAACCTATCTTACATGAAAAACCTATCTACAAGTGGGTCCCCTTAAACATGTGAAGGACCTTAGGTCAAGAAACTAATATACACTAAAAAGCTTCTTGAAAACATGTGAAAGAGGTGAAATATACATGGTATAACATGTGGAAGTATGGGGGAGCATGTGAAAGTTGGGTGCTCCATGTGACAAAGCATGTGGAAGCATGTGAAAGTGGGGCTCGGATAGTATGGAAATATGTGGAATTTTATCTTGGTATGGGTAGATGATTCTTTAGGGATTTTTGGTAGGTAACATGGGATTAAGGTGAGATTAGCATGGATTTAAGTCATTATCTTGCGTTGATTCTCGGGCTTTGTCCTCTAGGCATCTTTGGTCCCGAATTGTAGTTAGGTTGTTTTTGAGTTGCTGATTGTGTTGTATTGATGTATCGCCTATAGTAGGCTTGAGGAGCAGTAAAATCGCAGCAAATGCTACCCTTTTTTTTGTTATAGATTAAGTTACTTTCGTTATATAAATGAAAGAGTTATTCGTAACTTGACAATACCTTCACTGTCGTTGTTGTAGATTAAGGTGCATTGAGTTGAGATTAGCATTGTTATTAGACAAATTTCTATAAGGTATGTTAAGGCTATCCCTTCTTCCTTTTGGCATGATCCATATGACACAAACGAAACGAGCAAACGCGAAACTTTCACAACTGACTCTATTCATAGAAGTAATAGGTGTGCCTATGTTCTTGATTCCCCATGTGTCCTATTATTATATCGTCTATTCATCGGTCTCATAAAATATGTAAGTTGATAAAGTTTTAGTTCATGATATTAACCGAAGGTATATTGATCTTATGACATCCCAAGATATCGTATTGACTTACTTCTTAAGCATTGCATTCATTTATGCATGTACATTGCCCCATGACCAGATGGCATTATAATATACGTGTATATTATATATATAAGTGGTATGGGGAAAGGTTATGACATTATATACGCTGGGCCACCTGATCAGATGGTATACATTGATGATTTCGCTCACAAAGGCCGAGATGATATGATGAGGTGCCCTCAGAGGCTTGATGATGTTATGTATACATATACCTATGCATGACGTGGCATATATATGCATACGCATGACATTATTAATGTTTCATGATTCACATAGCTATTCAGACTTACAGGTTGAGTTCTTTACTCCATGTCTCTTTCATGTCTTTTATATACTGCTTTCATGCCTTACATACTCGGTACTTTATTTGTATTGACGTCCCTTTTGCCTGGGACGCTGTGTTTTATGCCCGCAGGTCCCAATATATAGGTTGAGATTCCTCCTAGTAGGCTATCAACTCAGCGGAAGATGTTGGTGCACTCCACTTGCTCCGGAGTTGTCTATTTGGTTAGTATGATTTGGACATATATTGATTGGTATGGCGGGGTCCTGTCCTGACTTTTATGACGTTTATGTACTTTTAAAGGCTTGTAGACAGATGCCATGTATATGGATACTTGTATGGCCTTGTCAGCCTATGTTTTGAGTGTACAAATGATCATATTGGCCGTATAGGCACGTATGTCACATATATACGTTTTTATATCATGTTGGTTCGTCCTATGTCCAATATTCACTTATATTTTATTCCGGTTATCTCACGACGGCCCTTCTGGCCCATTTACCCAGGATGGTATGAAAAGAAAGATACCATATGTTGGTACCCGGTTGAGTAAGGCACCGAGTGCCCATCGTGGCCCTTCGATTTGGGTCGTAACAACTGGAGTCCATAAGACTCGGTGTGCGAAGAATCCGATAACACTTATCAAGAAAACACTACATCCTCTTACTCTCTTCCGATGAACTAGGGAAGATGAAGTCTCAAGAATCGCTCAAACCTCTTCTGCTTCTCATCAATCAAAACGTTGAAAAAAGTGGCTGCACTAGCAAAACCCCCGGTGTCTGATAACCCTAAGCTAGATGTTCCGTTGTACGGGTGGTGGGAGTCTAGGCTCCTTCCCCAGCCTGAGAGGTAGCTGATGCAACTAGTACCAAGCACGCCTGAGCCAAATTCATGTACACACTCAAGATCTGAGCCAAAGTCTCTTGAAGACCAGGCATAACAATAGGTATCGCCGGTTTCTGAGCTAGTCCCACCGGCTCCACAGTATCCGAAACCTGCTCCTCTACTGGGGAAACTTGTGGCTCCACAGGGGCTGCTCTAGCTGGAGTGCAATCCCCACATCGGCCCCGGCTACTCGTGGTCCTAACTAGTTGCGCTGGTGCCAGCTCGATTGATCTGGCTGAACGTGTCCTTACCATTTGTGAGAGAGTAAAAGAGTGAAGGTTCAAACTTCAGAGTTAAACAATCCGCACGACAAGAATGAGAGAAAGTGAACCTTTCCTAGTAGTTGTTAGCCTCTTGAAGATAAGTATAGACGTCTCTGTACCAATCCGCAAGACTACTAAACTAGCTCGTGATCTATCGAACCTATGAACCTCGAACTCTGATACCAACTTGTCACCACCCAAAATCACCAATCGATTATGATGGTGCCTAATTCACTGCTACCCTATCCAAATAAAATAAAAGTGGAACGAGATAACAATAATTACCGAATGAAAACAAGTTTAAAGCTAATAACATAAAATAACTATGTCGATACATAACTATCCCCAAAACTAATAATATGGGGTCATGAGCTCAAAAAAAGAAGTACATGTATGGAATACAAAATAACAATATTGTCTGAATGGAAATAATAGTACTAAAATTACAAGAGACGCAAGCACCTGGATTTGCAAAATGCGGAGTATAGTCTGAGTACAACGACCCTATGTACTCAGCAAGTATCACGTGCTCAACTCATAAATCTCATAACTAGTATTCTGTACTCATCAATGGGCTTTGAGGAGCAATTCATCGGCATGATACATGTAATACTGGCAAACAACTGGTATTCTATACTCATCAATGGAGAACCACATGGCTTATTCAAATCCACAAGGAGAGTCAAGCAAGGTGATCCTCTATCACCTGCCCTCTTTATACTGGAAGTAGAGGCTATGTCTAGAGGACTCAATTCCTTACACTCCAATTTGTATTTCTGTGGATTTGGACTGCCTAAATAGAGTCCCAAAATAAACCACTTAGCATATGCTGATGACAGTATCATCTTTTCTTCATCAGATGCCACTTCACTTCAGTTGACCATGGAAGTACTGAATGAATATGAAAATGCTTCAGGCTAACTGATCAACAAAAACAAGTCTGCTATCTATATGCATCACTCCACCTCAACACAGGTAATTGACAAAGTGCAAAGAATCACAGGAATAATGAGACAAGATTTCCCTTTTAATTACTTGGGATGTCCAGTCTTCTACAAGAGGAGGAAGATGGATTACTACCAAGGTCTCATACAAAAGATGATGGATAAATTACAAAACGGGAAAGGAAAACTACTTTCCATAAGGGGAAGGGCAGTGCTTATCACACATGTGTTACAAAGCATGCCCATACACCTCCTCTCTGCAGTAAACTCCCCAGCCTGTGTAATCAATAAATTACACAAGATAATTGCACAATTCTTCTGGTGTAAATCTGTGGGAAATCCAGGCAGGCACTGGGCATCATGGAACACTTTATGCTTGCCCTGTGAGGAAGGAGGTGCAGGATTCAGATCTTTACATGACATGTCCACGGCTTTGTTTTGTAAGATATGGTGAAACTTTAGAACTAAACCAAGTCAGTGGAGTGCATTTATGAGCCAGAAATACTGCAAGAAGCTCAATCCTATAATAGTACCATGGAGAGGTGGTTCTCACATATGGAGGAAAATGACTGACTGCAAAAACATGATGAAGCACCAAATCTGTTGGCAACCTAAGATGGGATCTTCCCTATTTTGTTTTGAAAACTGGACAGGTCTCGGAGCTCTTTACTTTGTCACCCCACCTGATTTCATATTTGATGAAAACATACAAAATATTCAGGATGTGGTGTGTGAAGGCTGTTGTGATGAGGAGAAGATCAAAGAGATACTGCCAGTTGAACTTGCTGCACACATACTGGAGAACATTAAACCTCCAGCTTCTTCTGATGAACTGGATAAACCAATTTGGATGCTAGAAACCAAAGGAGAATTCACTGTTAAATCAGCCTGGGAATATCTGAGAAAGAGACATCATCCTCACAATGCTTATAAGAACATATGGGTAAAAGGACTGCCATTCAAAGTTGCTTTCTCCGTGTGGAAACTATGGAGAAACAGAATACCACTTGATGATTTCTTCAAAAAAACAGGGCTATCACATGGCCTCTAAATGCAACTGCTGTGTAGAACCACAAGAAGAAACAAGACAACATTTCTTCTTCACTTCATATGAAGCCAAAAAAGTGTGGAGATACTTCCTTGGTCATGCAAGAATTGACATAGAGGGAATCACACTGCATCAAGCAGTGACCAAATGTTGTTCTGCAGATATGGTCAGTCGACTGAAACCAATAATGCAGGCCTTACCTTAAGTGATTGTATGGGAGTTGTGGAAGAGGAGAAACAATTACAGACATGGAGATGCAGTCACTATCAGTAGAATAATCTACCAGATCAACTCTACTCTTCAACTACTCATCAAAGTCAGAAAGCCAGGTATACACAACATCCCACACAAATGGCCATACATGATCACTGTGATGCAACAATACACCCCCACCCTAAAGTACACAAAGGTACTTTGGGAATTCCCCAACGAAGGATGGACAAAGGTTAACACAGATGGAGCCTCTAGAGGTAACCCAGGGAGAAGTTCCATTGGCTTCATACTGAGAGATGAGAAGGGAGACATCATATATGCATGCAGCAAAGAAATCCAAGAGGGCACAAACACAGAAGCTGAACTGCAGGAAATAGTAGAGGCTCTGAGATTCTGTGTTAACAATGACCACAACCTCATAGACCTTCAAACTGATTCAATGATATTATTAAAAAGTATAAAAGGAGAATGGAAAGTGCCATGATCCATTGATGAAACAGTCTCAGAGATCAGAAAACTAATGGCAGGTTACAATACAACAATTACACACACATTCAGATAACGCAATAAAGTGGAAGACCACCTGGCCAACTATGCTCTAGATATTGGACGAATGGAATGCTACCGTTTTGAGGACTTGGATATACAAAGCAGAAGATTGATTAACAGTGATAAATGTCAATGTCCATACTAAGAGTAAAGGTGGCAGGAAACAATGGGCAGTAACATGGCCAAAGGAAAAGAAACCTGGGGGAAAGCAAAATAATCATGATAAAGAAACAATGCAGTAGTGGCTCACTAATTACTCTTCTTTCATTGCAGGGAACACAGGAACAACTAACTTCACAGATCAACCACACCAGCTAAATCAGGCAAGCAAGAGAAACTGGAGATCATCATTGACAATGCAACACCAACAAAGACAATCTGGAGCACAACTTGCCAACATTGACCATAACAACTGCAGCAAAGGCTTGATATCTCCACACCAACTACTGCCATTTGGTGCACCATGGAACAGTACCACACAATCCACATACCAAACAAGCAGTCACTCAGTCAAGCAGGACATCAACAAGAAGATAGTGGATGCAGAATTTAGCACAATCAGAGTACTTTTGGGTGCTGGCACAATGCTACATCAGGGCTGCCATCACAAAGATCATCACAACATCTGGATTAATGAGAAACTGGAGAAAAGAGCCCAATCTAACATGATGTTCTTCCTTGTAGGAAACACAACAAGAGCTATTCAACCATCAACTCTTTGGAGTCAAGCAGTATTGAAATGCTGATTATTGTGAGGGATCAGTCTACTAATGAGAAAGCAATTCCAACCAATCTCAGCAATCACATACATATAAGCTCAGCATACCTCTCACTACTGCAGACAACCTAGAGGAGACCAGATCATTGCTGCAATTGCAATGTGCGATAGTAGCATTTCTAATGCTCAATCCATTGCAATCACATCAATTATCATAGATTCCACTTGCTAATGTAAAACATAGCAACCCAGCAACCACACAATTAAACACCAGCAGCAATATAGGAGCAATAAGAAGGACACTCCCTGTTACCATAAAACACAGGAAAAAAGAACTAGAGTATGCCAATGCAGCACAACGATTGCAGCAATGTAGGAGCACAACAGCAGCAAAAGAAATTCCTGAAAAGATATAACAATCTCATCAACAATCCAGTCTTACATCCACCTTCATCACTGAGAAAGCGATGTGCAACACCCCTAATGAACAAAATCAATTAGTGCAACCACATCAAAAGCTCAAACTCAAGGTTGAATCTGACAAGCTCAAACAAGAACCACTAAACCAAAGGAACAAAGAAGCTCAAATCAGCAAAGCAACTACCAACAATAGAAGAAAATCAGCAACATCACATCCATCACCTTCATCTCTCAAATGCAACAGTCGAGACACCCTCCAAATCCACAAAGACACAAACAACAGCAAGCCCTCTATGAACTCAACAACTTTTACAATGCAGCAGACAGGGTAAGGTCCAAATCATTGTTGCAAATGCAAGGTGTGGTATTAACACTTTCAATGCTCAATCTCTTGCATTTACAACAAACATCATGGACCTTTCCTGTCACCATACATCACTGGAATTCAGCTAACACACAGTCACACTAGAACAGGAGTAGAAATAGCCAACCACTAGGCTAGCAGCTATCACAGGGCATAGAAGACCATCCAACAGACAGACAACAAAAGCACCACTCAGCAGTCACAATAGAAGAGCACAGAGTCACTAAAAAGCAGCACACAAACCACAGCCAATTCACACTCCATCAACAGCAAGAGAAATCACAGATAAACCACAACTCAAACACCAGCTTAGCTGCTTAATTCAACAATGTCTACAACACAGCAAACGACTCCAAATGGCCTAGATCATTGCGGTAGTTGCAAGGTGTGGTATTAGTGCCTAGGGTGCTCAATTTGTTGCAACTGCAATAATCATCATGGACTGCTACACTTGCAAGGCAATACTGGAATCCGTACAGCTCATACCAAAACAACAGCAGCACCTCAAAGCAGCAGGAATCAAAAGAGAATATTAACCCTCACAACAGCAGAAAGCATAAATGGCCCAGATTATTGCTACAGTTGCAAGGTGTGGTATTAGTACCTAGGGTGCTCAATTTGTTACAACTGCAATAATCATCATGGACTGCTACACTTGCAAGGCAATATTGGAATCCGTACAACTCATACCAAAACAACAGCAGCACCTCAAAGCAGCAGGAATCAAAAGAGAATATTAACCCTCACAACAGCAGAAAGCATAACAGACAACCTATAGTTACTCATCAGCAGCAAAATCAATACACAAGCTACCATTCCAAATGCAGAACCTACAGCAGCATCCAGAACACCGCCCAATCAACAACACATACAACACTCTCATCCAATCACAGGGAGGTCTCATACTACTATCTTCAACTTGGCTTTTCCTACTCGGGCCAAAGCAAATTTGAAGACAGGTCGCAATTGTTAGTTACACTTCTGAGAATTTTGCACATACAAGGGAACACTTTTTAAAATCACATAATAGAAGCAAGAACATATGAACTTTTTTGTATAGCTGACCTAGAACATCTCACTTTATTTTTGTACATGCGTTTGTCTATAATTATAAAATAGACAATCGTCAATTCCCCATAGGTCTAACAACTTACTACACTTTAGGTATAGTTAGTTATCACATTAGGATAACTAAGTGTACACTCACTCTCTTATTGGAGGTAAGGTTCATGTCCCCCTCCACTTTTGTAACTTGCTTTTATTAATAAAATCTATATTTTGCCAAAAAAACATAGCAATAATATGATCAAGTCATGAATTAAAGATAAAGGCACCTCGGTGCACAATATAACGCACATACTCTACTCAGTTTACAATCTAGCATATAGAGAATATAAGGCCCTGTAAGCATTTTACCTAAAACCCAGGATTTCGTGGTGTTGAAGTAGGCTATGTGTTGATGAAGGTAGAGATTGGCTTTTTGGATTGAACAGTGCGCTGCGAGGTAAAGGAAAATTTTTGGTAGAAAAAGATATTTTTACGGCCCACTATGCGGTCGCAGAATCACTTTACGGGCTGCAGATTGGCCGCAAAGTGAAGCAGTATCGGGGCAAGTTTGGAGGAAGGTTTGCGGTGTATTGTGTGACTGCATAATAAGTCTGCAGTGCATTATGCGACCGCAGAAGAGGTTTGTAGACCGCATAGTGGCCGCAGAGTGGGGCAGAATCGCCTAGTTCTGGAGGGCCATTTCGCGGACCGTAGAAGCATTATGCGGTCGCATATGCGATCGCAGATCTGTTTCGAAGCTTTATTTTTCTGGTTTTTATAACCAGACCCTGTTCCATTATATAGACTCTATAGACTATTTCTTAAGTAAAAACCTAATATTTTGAGAGTGAGGGAGTGCTCTGGAGTGGGAGAGGGTTCCTCGACAATTTGTTCTTTAATTCTTGATCAAATCATGGAAGATTGACAAGAAAAACTCACTAGCTCTTCATCCTAGAGGTAAGATTCTACACCCTAACTCTCAATTTCGAAATTCAACTAAAGTAGGTAATTAGTAAGGAAATTCTCGAGTGTGGAAGTTGTTCATTTTGCATGCATGTGCTATCAAGGGGTGTAGGAAGATTGTTGAGCTAAAAATGGTAGATAATGGGTTGTGGGATGATGGAATCCACCATAAGAGGATCTTGAAACCTTAATGTACACCTAGTATTTGATAAAATGCTCAAATGAGCTGGAACCATGATCATCTTCCTAATTTTTAGTTCAACTTGTTATATTTCTAAAATAGATCGAAGTTGGTAAGAGTTCTGGCGCATTTTAGAGTTTAAGGAAGCTCAAGTAAGGTATGTTGGCTAAACTCTTCTCTTAGAATTGAACCCCGCAATGTCCTTGTAAGTCTCGTGATGCCTTTATAAATTGAATTTAATTCAATGAAGCCTTGTGTCACAATAATCACGCGTTCAATATGTATTCCAAGGGTTCTTGTTATGTTGAGTTAATATTTGAGAATGTGGTTTAAGTATGGGCTGTGTGTTATTATGTTATGATTTAAAAGCGTGAATTTTTATGAAAGCTATCATGTCAATTGTATAAGAAGTCACATGTGCCTAAGACCCTAATTTGCTCAAGTATGTGTTTAAATTCTTAAGTTGAAAGCCCTTGTTGTTGGTTATCCATGATAATGATTGAAAATGGAATAGTGAGCTTTAATTATAAAGTACGACCAATGTGCCAAGAATGATATTGTGTTATGGCCAATGATGTTAATAAAATGAATGACATGTAAAAGAATATGAATTGAGTGGTAAATACTTTTAACAACAAATACTTTGGGAGTATCTATTATCCATGGAGGAAGGGTAGGTCGGAACAACCTAACCCCGAAACTACACGTGCCGGTGTAGGAGTGATTGAGGGGCAAATCCCCGTGTTAATGTGATGAGACTGTTTCCCCTTATATGGGATGAAATTGGTGTGTTGAAATATTTTCCCCTTAAATGGGATGAGATTATTGCTAGCTAGATGTGATGTAATGTCGACCCACATGGCATTGTGGTGAGATGGCTTAGCCGATCGGGCTGAGATCGGATGCCATGCCGCGCACATGGTGGTATTGTGAGTATATGTCTCGGGGTGATATGGCTTAGTTGGTCGGACTGAGATCGGACTTCGTGCTAAAACACGGTGGTATATCGGTGCTAAAGATCTCCCAACTTAAATTACTGAAACCTACATGAAATTTACGTTTCCCCTAATATGACACTTTGATACCATTTGAGTCTCTTATTGATATAATGTTTTATTCTTCATTTACTGTTGCTCGTTCTATTGAGAGGGTGTTTAGTTTTAAATACTAGTACTATTCCATATGTACTAACGTCCTTTTTGCCGGGGGCGCTGCATCTTTAAAGGATGCAAGTGGTTCTGTAGCAGGTGGCATTGATCAATGATAGCAACATACTCTCTTCTCTACTGATTTGGTGAGCCCCACTTCATCTCGGGGTCCTATATCTTTTATCCTTTCTTCATAGCATTTTGAGGTATAGCCGGGGCCTTGTTGCCAACACTGTCATAGTACTCTTTTGTTCCTGTTAGAGGCTCCGTAGACGTTGTGTGGGTTGTATATATTTTTGGGAAAGTTAAACTAAAAATATTGTAATGGTATCATCTGTTCCACTTTAACTATGATTGTACAATGTACTATTTTTAACATTTGTTAAGGACGTAACTAATGGAAAAGAAATGATGTTGTTCACATGACTTCTTACTGACTAATTAAGGAAATGCACTCTTTTCTTTATTTTGGGTGAGTTGGGTAGACGGCACTGTGCAGGCTTGTTCGACGGAGGTAACTCTGTTGAGCGCCAGTCACGTTCCCCGAGGTTGGGGCGTGATAGAGAAGATATGAAAACAAGGAATGTATACATACCTAATCTAGCATATAAAGAAGATATTTGAATAAAAAATGTATACAACTAACGAAATTGCAAGTAGAGAAGAAATGCATTAATCAAATCAAACACTGACCAGTTTTCCTCATACCGTGTGTACACCATCAAGAGAGAAACATGAGGGGGTGAACCTAGGGGGATGGATCATTATCCACATCTACAAGGACAACTCACGTGCTATACGGACAACTCACGTGCCAATAATATCTCAACCGCACGGAGAACTCATGCGCCAATAATATTTCAACCGCACAGACAACTTTCTTGCCAATGATCACAACCGCACAGACAACTCATGTGCCAATAATCACATCTCAGATCCGCATGGTTAACTCATGTGCTATGATATCTAAACCGCATGGACAACTCACGTGCCAATAATCACAGTCGTACAGACAACTCACGTGCCAATAATCACAACCGCACGGACAACTCATGTGATACCAGTCCAATCCATATCACACAAAAAGTAGATATACGAGATTACAAGTATATGAACTATGGATATCAAATATCATACTCACGGACTTGTATACGTGACACGCTAAGGTGTATGCATGTGCAAAGTGTGCTACCATAGCTCAAATTAGGCAATTTCATCATGAAAGTAGCAGTTAACATGTTCAATCAGATTAACCTATATGTAACCTCAAACATAGTTCAAATAGCTCACAAAGGGGTACAAACATAAGAAACATAATAACATGAACCTTGAAAATCAATTCAAGGCATTTCTTAGCCTAAGCACTGTCCCGAGCATGAATAATACCCCGGTGTACGCACATGGGCTCAACCCCTCACATGTGCGCCACCCATAACATGTAGCTTATCACAAATGACTCAATTAACTAGTGTCTCAACCAAGTTTAGGTAAGATACTTACCTTCAGCAACCAAAATCAAAACTCTAAAAATCCCTTCCCGCATTAACCAACCTCTGGACGGCTCCAATCTAGCCAAAATTACTTAATTCAGGTGGTTTCAGCAGTGCCTCATCTGGAGGCCAGTCCCAGTATAGCAGGGGTCGTTCTTCAATACCTGTTCAAGCAACTCACCATGTTCCTCGTGGTTCTTCAGATAGCCACAATTCCTACAATGCACGCCCAACTCAGTCATCATTTTGTTCATTGCCAGCGCAGAGTTTTTATCATGCTTCATCAGCATAGGGTTCCTTGGGCAGCAGCTATTCAGACTATCAAGGGCAGCAGCTCCATCAGAGGAGAGGTTGTTTCGAGTGTGGAGACTTGAGTCATCTCAAGAGGAATTGCCCTAGACTGTTAGGTAGAGCTCCACAACAGAGTTCTCAGCCTATGATTCCAGTACCAGCAGCTACACCACCCGCACAGCCAGCTCGGTGTGGGGCCCAATCAGCTCTAGGCTACCCTAGAGGGGAGGTCGATCAGGTGGTCAGACGCGTCGTTAGGCATTTCTCGCCAGGACAGAGGTAGTTGCTTCCAATGTTGTGATCACATGTATTGTTTCTGTATGCCCTGGTTCTACTTATTCATATGTATCATCATACATTGCGCGTTACTTGGATGTGCCCCATGATTCCTTAGTTATGCATGTTCATGTATCTACAATAATGGGTGAACCTACTTTTGTGGACCGTGTGTATCAGTCGTGTGTGGTCACTATTGGGGGATTAGAGATGGAAGTGGATCTTTTACTGCTTAGCATGGTTGATTTAGACGTGATTTTAAGCATGGATTGGTTGCTACAATGTCACGCTATTCTGGATTGTCACAATAAGACCATGACATTGGCGATGCTGGGATTGACAAGGGTGGTGTGGAGAGGTTCTTTGGACTATATTCCCAGTAGAGTAGTTTCATATTTGAAGGCCTAACGGATGGTTAGGAAGGGAGGTCTGGCATATCTAGCTTTTGTGGGAGATGTGGGTGCTGGTACTCCTATCAACGAGTCTATTCTGTAGTGAGAGACTTTCTAGATGTGTTTCCTGTAGACCTGTTGGGCATGCCACCCTACAAGGATATTGATATTGATTTTGGTATTGATCTTGTGCCGGACACTCGGCCCATCTCTATTCCATCGTATTACATGGCACCAGTAGAGTTGAAAGAATTGAAAAAACAGCTTCAGGAGCTACTTGATAAGGGATTCATTAGGCCTACTGTTTTGCCTTGGGGTGCACTGGTTCTATTTGTGAAGAAGAAGGATGGTACTATACGGATGTGCATTGGCTACAGATAGTTAAACAAAGTTACAATAAAGAACAAGTACCCTTTATCACGCATCGATGACTTATTTGACCAGCTTCAAGGAGCTAAGTGTTTTCGAAGATTGATTTGAGGTCTGGGTATCACCAGTCGAAGATTCAAGATTCTGATATTCTGAAGACGGCATTCAGGACTCGTTATGGTCACTACGAGTTTCTTAAGATGCCATTTGGCTGACCAATGCCCCAGTAGCATTTATGCATCTGATGAACAGTGTATTACAACCATATCTTGATTCTTTTGTCATGGTATTCATTGATGATATCTGGTGTTCTCCCGCAGCCAGGAGGAGCATGAGCAGTATCTGAGGATTATACTCCAGACGTTGAGGGAGAAGAAGCTTTATGCTAAATTCTCCAAGTATGAGTTCTAGCTTGATTTCGTGGCATTCTTGGGGCATGTGGTGTCCAATGAGGAGATCAAGGTAGATCCGAAGAAGATTGAAGCAGTTAAGAGTTTGCTCAAACCAACTTCATCTACTGAGATCCGGAGTTTTCTTGGTTTGGTCAAATATTCCCACTATTTCGTGGAGGGTTTCTCGTTTATTGCTGCACCTTTGACTAGAATGACCCAAAAGGATTCCCCATTCAGGTGTTCTGATGAGTGTGAGGAGAGGTTTCAGAAGCTCAAGACTGCCTTGACTATATCAGCAATTCTAGTTTTGCCTTCAGCATTGGGTTCATATACGATTTATTGCGATGCTTCTCCGCTTGGTACTGGGTGTGTCTTGATGTAGGAGGGTAGGGTGACTGCTTATGCTTCATGCCAGTGAAGCCCCGTGAGAAGAACTACCCCATTCATGATCTTGAGTTGGCGGCCATTATTCACGCATTGAAGAATTGGAGGCATTATCTCTACGGCATGTCTTGTGAGGTATTTATAGATCATCGGAGTCTACAACACTTGTTTAAGCAGGAGTATCTAAATTTTTGGCAGTGGAGGTGGTTAGAGCTGTTAAAAGACTATGATATTACCATTTCGTATCATCTCGAGAAGGCCAATATGGTGGCCGATGCCTTGAGTAGAAAGGCGGTGAGTATGGTAGCCTTGCATATATTCCAGTTGATGAGAGACCGCTAGCATTGGATGTTCAGTCTTTAGCCAATTTCATGAGATTAGATGTTTTGGAGCCTAGTCGGGTTCTTGCTTGTGTGTTTTCTCGGTCTTCTTTATATGAGCGCACTAGAGAGCGTCAGTATAACGACCCCTATTTTCTTGTACTTAAGGACACGGTATGGCACAGTAATGCCAAGAAGGTTTCTATTGGAAATGATAGGGTGTTGGGGATATAGGGTTAGATTTATGCGCCCAATGTGGATGGGTTGCGTGAGTTGATTCTTGAGGAGGCCTATAGTTCGTGGTATTCCATTCATTCGCGTGCCGCGAACATGTATCAGGAGTTGAGTCAGCACTATTAGTGGAGAAATATTAAGAAAGATATAGTAGAGTATGTGGCTCGATGCTTGAACTTTCAGCAGGCTAAGTACGAGCATCAGAGGTCGGACGGTTTGCTTCAGAGACTTGAGATTCCTGAGTGGAAACGGGAGCGTGTTACCATGGATTTCGTTGTTGGGCTCCCAAGGATGTTGAAGAAATTCGATGCAGTTTTGGTGATTGTGGACTGGATGACTAAGTCTGCACATTTCATTCAGGTTGTGACTACCTATTCTTCAAAGCGGCTGGTTGAGATATATATTCGCGAGATTGTGCGTCTTCACGGTGTGCCAGAGTCCATTATTTCTGATCTGGGCACGCAATTCACATCATATTTTTGGAGAGCAGTGCAGCGAGAGTTGGACACACAGGTTGAGTTGAGTACAATATTCCACCCCCAGACAGACGAACAGTCTGAGAGCACCAATCAGATCTTGGAGGATATGCTATGCGCTTGTGTTATGGATTTCAGGGGTTCTTGGGATCAGTTTCTACCGCTTGCTAAGTTTGCCTACAACAACAGCTACCAATCGAGTATTCAGATGGCTCCTTATGAGGCCTTATACGGGAGGCAGTTTCATTCTCTAGTTGGTTGGTTTGAGCCCATAGAGGCTAGATTGTTGGGTATTGATTTGGTTTAGGATGCCTTGGAAAAAGTCAAGTTGATTTAGGATCGGCTTCGAACAACAAGGTCGAGGCATAAGAGCTATGCTGATCGGAAGGTTTGTGATGTTGCACATATGGTGAGAGAGAAGGTATTGCTCAGAGTTTCATCCATGAAGGGTGTGATGAGGTTCAGCAAGAAGGGCAAGTTGAGCCCTTGGTATATTGCCCCTTTTGAGATGTTTGAGAGGACTGGAGAGGTGGCATACAAGCTTGCATTGCAACCTAGTCTATCGGGCGTTCACTTAGTGTTTCATGTTTCTATGATCCGGAAGTATTATGGTGATCCGTCTCATGTTTTGGACTTCAACACGGTTCAGTTAGATGGGGATCTGACTTATGATGTGGAGTCAGTGGCCATTTTGGATTGGCAGGTTCGAAAGTTGAGATCCAATAATATATCTTCAGTGAAAGTTCAGTGGAGAGGCTAACAAGTCGAGGACACTACTTAGGAGATCGAGCGGGAGATGTGGAGCAGATATCTACACCTATTTGAGACTCCAAGTATAATTCTAGATCCATTCGAGGATGAATATTTGTTAAAAAGGGGGAGAATGTGACAACTCGGCCAGTCTTCTTGTGTATTGCAGCCCCATTCCCCTGTTTACTACTTATTTTATGTTCACTTGTGGTTACGTACATGCCTGGGTGGTTGGTTTGGTTCTGAGGATGTTCCGAAGTGAATTGGGACTCTTAGTCCGAAGGTTGGTGTCACGACCCAAAATCCCTCCTTAAGAGTCGTGATGGAACCTAGTCTCTAAGACTAGGTAAGCTAAATACCTACTAATTAATAATAGAGTTTTAACCAATCAACTATTAAATATGAACCAGAATTTTCAATATAAACCAACAATCCCAAGTAGATATACAATATCCCAAAATCAGTAGTACAAGCGATAAGATCTACTGAGTTCACTAGAAAATCTCTATGTACAACTCTTCCGAAATAGAAATAAACAGTACAAGTAAACTTCCGAAGGTGACTCCAAAGCCTGCAAACGCGATGGCAGGTACCTTGAAGTCTCCGCCACAACTCTCAATCATCTAACTAATGACCAACACGCTCCGAGGTACTTGGACCTGCACAAAAATGTGCAGCAAGTGTAGCATGAGTGCACCACAGCTGTACCCAGTAAGTATCAAGACTAACCTTGGTGGAGTAATGATGAGGAACAATCAAGACACCAACTAGACATAATAACTTGTACAAGTATGAATATAAAACTAATGGGGAACAATATAAAGCTACACATAGTACAATAATGTTACAGTACTTGCAATAAGAACTAAAAACCACAATTAACTACTAGGAGCAACAGATAATAACACCGTAAAGTAAGAAGAATACAGTTAAAGTCTGGAGAAACCAAGTAAGGGAAAACAACTAATAACCCAATAAAACAACCGCTTTCACACAAGGATTATACAAGAATTTCCCCGAAGTACCACACCTCACAATCACAAATCACGGGTCCCAAATTACGAACCCTAACCACTTGGCATCTTGTGCCCACATAACAAATCAGAACCGCATGGACAACTCACGTACCATTACCATTAATACCTCATATTTGCACAGACAACTCACGTGCTAAAAGAGTAACAATATCCCATACCTGCACAAACAACTCACGTGCTAACAGTAACAATATCTCATATCCGCACGGACAACTCACGCACTAATGATGCAACTCACGCACAAAAGGCAGGTACACAAGAGTACATGTAAATGATCAATAAACATCAATGTTCATCTTCTTGGACTGATATGAGTGACTAATTATGGTCTATGCTTGTGCAAGTGTTCTATCACAGCTCGAGTCAACAAGTAAGGTCAGAGACAACAAATGGCACATAGGAAACAACACAACAAAACCGTAATATGCAAGACTCACACATAGTAGGCACACCACTACACAAATATCATCAATAACAATGCCCATGGCCATCACAATTCATCATTCATCCATGACATAACCCCCCTTGTCTGGCCGCGTGCGCAACAGTGAAGTAAATGTCCGTCTTGTCTAGCCACATGCACATAATAATATTCCCACCTTGTCTCGCTACATGCCCAAACAAACATATATAGCATGCCTTGTCAACGCATGTGCAAATATCGATAATAACAATAGCACGGAAAACTCACGTGCGAATACCCAAACAATCCTCTCAACTATATCACATGTGCCAAAAACATAACAACATAACATAACAACCTGTGCCATATGTGCCCATACACCACAACGTTTTCATAACAACAATTCTAACACTACAACCACATATAGCCCAAGACTCAATAACACCGAGTACAACAAGAACAACAATAACACGATGTGAAACACGTAAATCAATACAAGAATGACAACAATCCAAGAAACGGAAGAAGAAGCTCAACGGACATACAAATAATAATGACTTCAAGTAAGAGTAGTTCAACAACATGAGAAATAACATGTAACATCGACTTCAAATAAGGATAATCAATTATGGAAGAGATAACATGTGACAATAACTTCAATTAAGGATAATCAACTACAGAAGAGATAACATGTAATAATAACTTCAATTAAGGATAATAAACTATGGAGGAAATAACATGTAACAGTAAAGAGGCAACAATTACAATTAAAGCGTGTAAGTGTATATTTGGCAACAAAAGATAGGACATGAACCAACAACATCAAATAACGCATATAAGAGTGACTTTAACAATGGAGGACATAACATGATACTTCAATTTAGTGTGCATAAGAACCCTAAGAGTCTAAATCGGTCAAATTTCCACATATAAAGTCATGTACACACTCGTCAACTCGAGTACACGTCTTTCACATAGGTCAAATGCAAACAAACCAATCCATACGGGATAGTTCCCCCACATAAAGTTAGGCAAGATACTTATCTCAGAAACTCTCAATCAATACTCTAACATAGCTTTTCCTTTACAATTCACCTCCACTCGGCTCAAATCTTACCAAAATCGACTCAATAACATCAAATAATGCAAGGGAAATCAATTCCAATAAATAAAGCTATGATCTTTGTAAAATTCCTCAAAAGTACAAAAGCCAACCTCGGGCTCGCCTGGTCAAAACCCGGGTGCAAGGGTATATTCCGAATACCCATAACCCTATGTGTCTATACATGTGTTTTGTTTCAAAATCCGAACCAAATCGACTCTCAAAACTCAAAATCTCATTTTCAAAACATAGACAAAGTTTCTCAAAATTTCACTTTGATTCTCATAATTTTAATGTTAAAACTCACATATAATCATGTAAAATAGGTGAAAATTATAAAAAAAAAAAAAAAATCACTTACCCAATGATTGTCGATGAAAATCCCTCTTCAAAATTGCATCCTACCGAGTCTAGGGTTCCAAAATATGAAAATGAGACCAAATTTCATCCCTTAGCTTTTATGTCCAACCGCAGGTGCTCCAAATGCGAGATGGGGTTCGCAAATGCGAGCCTTGCAAATGCAAGGAAAAGATCGCAAAAGAGAAGACCCTCACACCCCTGCTAATGTCACAAATGCGACATTAAGATCGCAATTGCAAACCAAGGACACTTCGCAAAGCGACTTTACTGATTGCAAATGCGAACAAGCTTACCCAGGCCACTATCGCAAATGCGAACTCTGGGTTTGCAAATGCGAATCTAGCAGACTCCAACCATTCTTGCAAATGTAATCCATATCTCACAAATGCAAGACCCGAGGCACCGGTGCAAAAACCAGCAATGCTAGAATTCTTCCAAGCACTCTGGTATGCGTCCGACTCACTCGAGCCCTCGGGGCTCCAAACCATACATCAATACAAGTCTAATAACATAATATGAACTCACTCGCGCGATAAAATCATCAAAATAACATCCGAAACCATGAATCGGACCTCCAGAACTCATGAATCAACATGAAACTCAAGAACTTCTAAAAACACAACCGCACATCCGATTACTATCAAATCAACTTGGATTGACGCCAAACTTTGCAAACTAGTTCCAAATAACAAAATGGACCTATTCCAAGTCTCGAAACAGAAGTCCAAGCATGATAGATATGAAGTCAACCTACGATCAAAGTTATCAAAATTCCAATCCTTTAAATTGTCAACTTTCAATAAAACAACACAAATCAACCTATGGACCTCCGAATTCAATTCCAGGCATACGCCCAAGTCGAAAATCATGATATGAACCTATCGGAGCCATCCAAACACTATTCCGAGGTTATTTTCACATAAATTCAAACCTTGCTCCACATTTCCAACTTAAGCTTCTAATGTGAGAATCACTTATCAAAATAGATCTCAAAAAATCCGAAAATCGAATACGACCATGCACGCAAGTCATAAAATACAATATCATACAATTCAAGACCTTGAACCACTGAATGGAACCTTAAAGCTCAAAACGACCGCTGTCTCCCCTCCTAAACAAGCGTTCGTCCTTGAACGTGGCAAGAGTCTTTCCTAAGCCACCAAATTACGGTATAACCTCTCCATACACATACACGCGGGTGATCCTATGTCACCCCAATCCACATAAGCCCAAGAACATCATCCTAACTGAAGATTATTCCTCCCACTTATGCCAATAAGCCTTAGAATCAAATTTCCACATCTACCAAGGGCCCTATTATCATACAAACACATCGTATAATCTTCAACTAGCTGCAACAACTGATGCATACATCCACAAGATACAACCACACGACATAACACATCGACCATATAACCGTAACAACAACTCTGACTATAATAGCTACCTATTACCAAGCCCGGTGCCAATAAACAGACTCATATCGACTAGAAGCTTGTTCCATACCTTCACAATACTGACAATTATGCAAAAAACATGCGTAACTCATAACTACTCACCCAGACAACAGCCACATCAACAACTCTGGGGACTTACATCGCAATCCAAACCCCAATAGGCACAACCCAAATACAACTGAATATTAAAAGAGGAACACATGAGAGAACTATCAAACAAGTCCAATAGACACAAATCTCCACCGGTACCCTACTACGGATCCATTTCACCAGGAAGAAGCATGAAACACACAATGACCCCAACGAATCTCCCCCTAGCATAACCTTACCGTGACGCATAGCATGGTACAAACATGTCTATCCACAAAGAACACCAGGCTCCATCCTCTACCTGGAATCACAAGTAAGATAACATTCCAGCATCTAAAATGCTCTACTAGTTATGTTTTGTAAAACTAAAACCACAACACATAGAAACTTCCCATCCTGTAGAGCACCCAAACCACAAGTGGGGCCAAACCATCAAGAGATCAGATTACATACTACCGTATTTAACTAACAAAAAGTTCACCCTAGTCTCATGACCTACAATAGCAACCCAACTAGAATGCTAAACACGGGCTACCACAATAGAATTCCCCAACTAGCGTGAACACATGAACATAGTACAAGAATAACAAAACACAACTGTATCTGAAACAAGGTAGGATGAAACTTACCAATCAATGGAACCAGATCAAAATAAAACAAATGCATCTCTATAATCAATTAAAATCATACCTGTAATGGCATCATCGGTGCATGAGCCTCCGCCCGACAAGGAAGAGCAAAACAATGGGCCCAGCCTCCCCCTCTAAGACGACCTCTACCGCCTGACCTTCACCCCTAGTTGGTGGTGCATGTATAGCAGCAACTAGAGCGGAACTCATATCCTGAATACCTCGCTGTGACACATCTGCTCGGAGTCTAGGACAATCTCTCACCATGTGGCTGGTATCCCTACACTCAAAGCAACCTCTGCGCTGATGTGGTTATGGAAGTTGTCCGGTACGGGTACTCTAGGACCCATGGATATCTGAAGAATCATGTGAAGCATGAAATGCATACTGAAATTGGCTAACCCACGAAACCTCTACCATGACACACCTTGCCTCCAAAATAGGGATCGGTAGATCCTCACGGTCCACGAGGCCTCTTAGTCTTCCTATCCTCTCTCTCCCGGCCCCTATACCCTCTAATATGCGAGTGATTTCTACCTCCTGCTAAAATGGAACATCCATCTCCAACTCCCGACCCATGCTTAATTGGATACCATAATTGAGCCCCTCAATGAACCTGCAGGCTCTCTCTCTAATTGTAGAAACCAAAGCAGGTGCGTGACGGAACAACTCATTGAATCAAATGGCATACTCTGATACTGTCATATTTCCCTGAAGCAGCTTCTCAAACTCTGTGTGCCACACATCCCAAGGGTCTGGTGAAAAAACTCCCTCAAACACATCTCAGAAAATTGATTCCAACTGGGTATCGCTACATCTATTGGTCTACCCCCCTCATAAGTCTTCCATCACTGATATTCTACTCCAGACAGTGAAATGTAGTAAAAGCTAACTCCGCTCGTCTCCACAATTCCCATGGTGTGGAGAATACGATGGCACTTCTCTAGAAAACCATGAGCATCCCTGGTAGCTAGGCCACTGTAAGTAGGAGGATGATACTTCTTGAACCTCTCGAGCCTCTTCTGCTCCCCCTCTCATGCTCCTGGCCTAACCTCAAGCTGAATCAGAATTACAGGTTGTGGTGGCATAATATCCGGAACCTGATCAATGTGGACCCGCTGCTCTAGAGTATGGGCAGCGAGAGTCTGAGCTCCTCCCCCGATCTGTGAAGTAGCTGGGTAGCTGGAATCAATCTCGCGTGAGCCAATTTACTAAACATGCTAGGAATTGCGCTAAAGTCTCCCGAAGTCCAGGGTTATTAACAAGCGCCTTCGGTGCCTGTCCCCCAACCAGAGCTACTGGTAACTCCTGAGCTGCTGCTCTAGCAGGTGCTCTAGCTATAGCATGTGCTCCTCCTCGGCCTCGGCCTCTGCCTCTGCCCCGACCCCTAGCAACACGGGCTCTGGGGCAGCGACATCAGTAACTAATGCTTGTGTTCTCACCATCTTTGAGAGAATAGAATGACAAAAGCTCAAGCTCTGAAATCATAAACTCGCACAACAGGAATGAAATAAATGAAGTTCCCTAATAGTTCTGTACCCTCTCGAAGATAAGTACAGACGTCCCCGTACCAATCCGAGATACTCTACTACTGGCTTATGACTCGTAGCACCTATGAACCTAGAGCCCTAATACCAACTTGTCATGACCAAAATTCTCTCCTTAGGAGTCTTGATGGCACCTAGTCTCTAAGACTAGGTAGACTAACATTTATTGAATTAATAATAGATTTTTAACTAATCAACTATTAAACATGAACCAGAATATTCTATATAAAGCCAACAATCCCAAGTAGATATACAATATATCCCAAAATCGGTATTACAAGTCATAAGCTCTACTAAGTTCACTAGAAAATCTCTAAGTGCAAGGGTTCCAGAATAGAAATAAACAATACAAAGTAAACTTCATAAGGTGACTCTGAGGCCTGCAAACGCGACGGCAGGTATACCTTGAAGTTTCCGCCGCAACTCTCAATCAGCTAACTAATGACCAACACGCTCTGAGGTATCTGGATCTCTACAAAAATGTGCAGCAATTGTAGCGTGAATACACCATAGCGGTACCTCGTAAGTATCAATACTAACATCAGTGGTGTATTCACGAGGAATAGTCAAGACACATACTAGACATAATAACCTGTACAAGTATGAATACAAAACTAATAGGGAATAATATAAAGCTAAATATAGTAAAAATAATGTTGCAACACTTGCAATAAGAACTAGAAACCACAATTAACAACTAGGAGCAACAGGCAATAACGCCGTAAAGTAAGCAGAATACAGTTAATGTACGTTGAAACCAAGTAAGAGAAAACAAGTAACAACCCAATAAAACAACCGCTTTCACACAAGGTTAATACAAATTTTCCCCGAGGTACCAAACCTCATAATCACAAATCACGGGTCCCAAATCATGAACCCTAACCACTTGGCATCTTGTGCGCACATTATATATCACAACTGCATGGACAACTCACGTGCCAAGACCATTAATACCTCATAACCATATGGAAAAATCACGTGCTAAGAGAGTAACAATATCCCATGCCCCCACGGACAACTCACGTGCTAACAGTAAAAGTATCTCATATCCGCACGAAACACTCATGTACCGCCGGTGCAACTCATGCACAAACGGCAGATATACAAGAATACATGTAAATTATCAATAAACATCAAGGTTCATCTTTTTGGACTGATATGAGTGACTAATTATGGTGTATTCTTATGCAAGTGTTCTATCACAGCTCGAGTCAACAAGTAAGATCTGAGACAATGAATGGCACATAGGAAATAACACAACAAAATCGTAATATGCATGAATCACACAAGGTAGGCACACCACCTCACAAATATCATCAATAACAATGCCCCCAGGCCATCACAATTCATCACAAATCATCCCGGGCATAGCCCATATTGTCTCGTCGCATGCGCAATAATAAACTAAATGCCCTCCTTGTCTTGCCGCATGCGCAAACCCACATATATAGCCCGCCTTGCACGCCGCATGTGCAAAACTCAATAATAACAATAGCACAGACAACTCACGTGCGTACACCCCGACAATCCTCTCAACAATACTACATGTGCCAAAAACCTAATAACATAACATAACAACCCGCACCACATGTGCCTATACACCACAACAACAATTCCATCACCACAACCACATATAGCCCACGGCTCAACAATACCGAGTACAACAATAACAATAATAATACGAGGTACGACAAGTAAATCAATACAAGAATGACAACAATGTAATGAAACGGAAGAATAAACTCATCGATGAAAGACATACAACTAATAATGACTTCAAGTAAGAGTAGTTCAGCAATAAGAGAAATAACATGTAACATCGACTTCAAATAAGGATAATCAATTACGGAAGAGATAACATATGACAATAACTTTAATTAAGGATAATCAACTATATAAGAGATAACATGTAACAATAATTTCTATTTAGGATAATCAATTACGGAGGAGATAACATGTAACAGTAAAAAGGCAATAGTTACAATTAAAGCATGTAAGAGTATATTTGGCAACAAAAGATAGGACATGAACCAACAATTTCAAATAAGGCATATAAGAGTAAATCTAACAATAGAGGACATAACATGATAAAAAAACTTCAATTTAGGGTGCATAAGAACCCTAAGAGTCTAAAGCGGTCAAATTTTCACATATAAAGCCATGTACACACTCATCGCCTCGAGTACACGTCTTTCACATAGGCCGAATAGCGCAAAATATTTACCTCAAAAGCCCTCAATCAATACTCTAAAATATCTTTTCCTTTACAATTCACCTCTGCTCAGCTCAAATCTAACCAAAATCGACTTCATGTCATCAAATAATGCACAGAAAATCAATTCCAATAAATAAAGCTATGATCTTTAAAAAATTCCTCAAAAGTCAACAAAAGTCAACCCGAGCTCGCCAGGTCAAAACCCGAGTTCAAGGGTAGATTCTAACACGCATAACCCCACGAGTCTATACATATGTTCTTTTTCAAAATCCGAGTCCAAATCGACTCTCAAAATTCAATTTCTAATTTTTCAAAACATAGATAAAGTTTCTCAGAACTTTTACTTTGATTCTCATAATTTTGATGTTAAAACTCATATATAATTTTAAAATAGTTGAAAATTGATCAAAATCACTTACCCAATGACATTATATTAAAATTCCTCTTCAAAATCGCCTCCTACCAAGTCTAGGGTTCCAAAATATGAAAATGAGACCAAATTCCCATCCCTCAGCTATTATGTGCAGTCGCTGGTGTCGCAAATGCGACCTGGGGTTCACAAATAAGAGCCCCGCAAATGAGGGGAAATGATCACAAAATCGAATACCCTCACACCCCTACTAACGTTGCAAATGTGACATTAAGATCACGATTACGAACCAAGGACACTTCGCAAAACTGACCTTACTGATCGCAATTGCGAACAAGCTTACCCAGGCCACCCATCGGAAATGCGAACTTTGGGTTCGTAAATGTGAACCTTGCAGACTCCATCCATTCTCGTAAATGCAATCCATGTCTCACAAATGTAAGGCCTGAGGCACCTATGCAAAAACCAGCAATGCTAGAATCCTTCCAAACACTCTGGTATGCGTCCGAAACTCACTCGAGCCCTCGAGGCTCTAACAAACATCAATACAAGTCTAATAACATAACATGAACTCACTTGTGCGATCAAATAATCAAAATAACATCCCAAACCATGAATCGGCCACCAAAACTCATGAATCATCATGAAACTCAAGAACTTCTAAAAACACAACCGCGCGTCCGATTCCTATTAAATCAACTTGGAATGACGCCAAAATTAGCAAAGCGGCTCCAAATAACAAACTGGACCTATTCCAAGTCTCAAAATAGATTTCCAAACATGATAGGTATGAATTCAACCTATGATCAAAGTTATCAAAATTCTAAGCCTTTAAATTGCCAACTTTCGGTAAAACAACATCAATAAACCTAAGGACCTCCGAATTTGATTTCGGGCATATGTCCAAGTTTAAAATCATGATACAAATCTATCGAAGCCATCAAAATACCATTCCGTGATCGTTTTCAAAAAAAATCAAACATCGGTCAACATTTCCAATATAAGCTTCTAAAGTAAGAATCACTCATCAAAATAGATCCTGAAACATCCGAAAATTGAATCCGACCATGCAAGTAA
This sequence comes from Nicotiana obtusifolia, assembly GCA_002018475.1. NCBI lineage: Eukaryota > Viridiplantae > Streptophyta > Magnoliopsida > Solanales > Solanaceae > Nicotiana > Nicotiana obtusifolia. Next base: position 7,875 of record MCJB01047814.1, on the reverse strand, counting down.
GTCATAATACATAATATGATACCAGTCAAGACCTCAAAGCACTGAGCGGAACCTTAAAGCTTAAAATGACCGGTCGGATCGTTACAGTTGGAAGCTTAGGTTGAAAAAGTTGATCACATATTGACTTTTGTGTAAATGGACCCGGAATGGAGTTTTGATGGTTCCGTTTTCTTTGTATGGTAATTTTGAACTTATATGTATGTATGAATTTGGATTTTGAGGTCTATGGGTCATTTTAGCTTGAATTGGCGAAAGTTAGAAAGTTGAAGGTTTGGAAGTTTGAGAAGCTTGATTGAGAGTTGACTTTGTTGATACCGGGTTCGGATCTTGGTTTCGAAAGTTGGAATAGGTCTGTTGTGTCATTTATGACTTGTGTGCAAAATTTCAGGTCAACCGGAGTTTGTTTGGTATGATTCGACATTAGTTTTAGAAGTGGGAAATTCATTAGTTCATTAGGCTTGAATTGGTATGTGATTCATGATTTTGATGTTGTTTGATGTGATTTGAGACTTCGACTAAGTTTGTATCATCTTTTAGGATCTATTCGTATGTTTGGATGGGGTCCTAGGGGCTTCTGGTGTGTTTCGGATCAAGTTCGGACTCATTTAGACTTTGTTGGATTGCTGATATTTGTGCTTTTGTTTTCCTCTTTCGCGATCTTGTAAGGAGGACCACGATAGCGAAGGGTTAGGTCTAGTAGGTGGGAGTTTGTTCTATGCGTCTGTGAGGTTAAGGCTGTGATCGCGAAGCTTTGAGGGGTTGTGCTAAGCGAAAGCGTGAAAGGAGACGCGTTCGCAAAGAAGGAAGATGAGGCCTGGAAATTTCCACGCGTTGTTCTTCGCTATCGCGTGAGGTTGTCCGCGATCCCATAGGTTTGTGAGATTGGCCACCGCGTTTGCGACGTGGAGAGCACGTTCATGTAGAAGGTTTTTGTTACTAAAGATTTTTGTTCTTCGCGATCGCGAAGTGTAATCACTAGGCAACAGAATTTAAAAATCCAAATCGAGGGTTAAAGTATTATTTCACATTTTGAGTTGTTGAGCTCTGTTTTGGGTGATTTTGGAGGTGATTTTCATGTCTTGGATCGGGGTAAGTGTTTTTGACTCGAATTTATTATTGTATCATGATTTCATCTTTGTTTTAGCATTTAATTAGTGGATTAAAGTAAAGAAATGGGGGATTTTGTTGATAATTTGCAAAAATAAAAAATGGAGGTTTGAAGGACGATTTGAGGTCGGAATTAGATGATTTTTGTATGATTGGACTCATAATTGAATGAGTGTTCGAAATTTGTAAATTTTGTCAGATTTCGAGGTGCGGGCCCGGGTTGCCTTTTTTATTTTTGTTAAAGATCTTAGCTTTATCTTTTGAAATCACTTTCTAAAGCTTTTATTGATAGTATTACATTATTTTGACTAGATTCGAGCCTTCCAGAGGTTGATACACGTGGAAGGGCTTGTTAGCGAAGTGATTTGATTTGCTAGAGGTAAGTATCTTATCTAAACTTTGTTGAGGCGTTAGTTGCATGAATTATTTGTGATAGCTACGTGTCATGGGTGGTGCATATGTGCGGAGTTGAGCCCATATGCGTGCACCGGGGTACTATTTCCATGCTCGGGTAGTGTTTAGGCTATGACATGCCTTGAAATTATTGATAAGCTTCAAGTTGAGATTTTTCTCCTATTTGTACCCCTCTGTGAGCTATTTGTATCACATTTGAGATTTCCCTGAGGTTATTCTTCCGGTTGAACCTGATGACTGCTATTCTCGATGGAAATAGTCTATTTTAGCTGTGATAGCACACACTGCACATGCCTACACTATAGCATGTTATTTATACCAAACCAGGAGTATGAACTTGATAATCATTGATCATGTACATGTATTCTCGTATATTTGCTTTATCTGTGTTACGAGTTAGATTGGTAGCCTGTGACTACGCCGGGCAAATTGTGATTATTAGCATATAAGTTGTTCGTGCGGCTGATTCTATTAGCATGTGAGTTGTCCGTGCGGATCCCGTTATTGATATTATTGGCACGTGAGTTTTCTGTGCAGCACGTGAATTGTTCGTGCAGTTGATTCTATTAGCACGTGAGTTGTCCGTGCAATGCGTGGATACAAATTCACCCCCCCTAGGGTCACCCTCTCTTGTTTCTCTCTTGATGGTGTACACGCGTTTATTGAGAAAAACTTATCAGTGGTTTAGTACGGATATGGAAAGGTTGAGGAAAGTCTGTCCAGTGTTATTTGGAATTGCATTTCATCTTTACTTGCAATTTCCATGGTTTATTTTCTGATTATCTGCATATGATCTTATATGATGTCCGTGTTTGAACAGAGATTTTGATTAATTGTACACACACAGAGGTAGTCATTTCAGTATTTTACGCATGTTCACATCACCGTTCTGTACTCGTTGGATTTTATGAAACTGTACGGGTTATAGCAGGTATCATTATAATTTTTGTTTCTTTTACCTCGCCTAGGTTAGTTATGATATTTATTGAGTATACTGGATCAGTTGTACTCATATAACATTCTCCACTTAGTTGTGTAGATCCCGGTGTGGGCGCCAGTTATCAGCAGTAGGCTTGCTTGTTGGACTATCTTCGAGAGGCGAGGTAAAGCTGCGTCCTTGGTCGCAGTCTGACTTGTCTTTTCCTTACATAATGTTTTCATAGTTTAGACAGTGTTATTATTGTTCAATTTCATACTTGTATTCCATTGTAGTGCTCGTGACCCCATATTACCAGTTCTGGGCGATTTATTTTCTATTAGCAGTATTTGGTTATATTGAGATTTCAAACTTATGCTATTCTATAAGTTCTGTTGTCATGTTTCCCTTATTTTTATGTTTCGGCTTGCCTAGATGGTGAGTTAGGTGCCATCACGATGCATTGGGATTTTGGGTCGTGACAGTTCTACACTTATTTGCCTAGCCAAATTAGGTGACCTTTTGATTGGCTGTATGTTTATGCTTTGTGGAAAGTCTTGCATTTATATGTGGAAGACTAGCTCCATGGTGCCATTTTGCATCTTATTTTGTTGACTTTATATTCCTAGTTGCTTTCTACATGTTAGTTTCTTGTCATTACATTGTAAATTTCCATGCTTGGTTGTTGCAGAATAGTTACATATAAAATTATTATATATGCGGGGATCGGGTAGCGTGGGGTAACACAAAAGATATTATTTGTGTGGAATCGGGCTGTACCCTGAAACGGATATCGTTATTACTAAATAGGATGGATTGCACGCCACAACAGATATTGGTATTACTATTTGGGATCGGGTCACACGCTGCAACGGTGTGTGTGTGTGTATGTGTGTGTATATATGTATGTATATATATATTCGTTCCATTTACTACGTGATAATTTGTATCCCTTTCTCATATAGCTCTTGCTGCTTATCATCTATACTGGTAAAATATTGAGTGAGCATAACTTAAGCCTCGTCACAATTTCATCTAGGTTAGTCAAAATACTTATTGAGTACATGGGGTCGGTTGTACTCATACTACACATATGCACCTTGCGTGCAGATCTTGAAGCTGCGTAGCTGTAGAAGACGAAGCCTGGCATTGAAGACATTTTGGTGTTCCAGATTCAAGCTACCTATTGTTCATGATAGTCTAGGACTTAAATTTTGTTTATGTGTACTTCAAACATATGTTGTATCACTTTCATACCAGCTTGTAAATCTAAGTCTTAGAAGCTCATGTCTTATACTACCAATCCTTAGGTTATTGTACAAAAACTTAGTTATTTCAATTACAGGCTCTTATTAATTTCATTAGAATTATGTTGACTGCTATTTGGCTTACATAGCGGGTCGGGTTAGGTATCATCATGACTAGGTGGATTTTGAATCTTTGACATGTTTGTTATATGAAGCACTTTTATTGTTGTTCACTCCATGTACCCTTGTGTTATTGTTGTGATTTTTGTACGTATTGTTATTGAGTCGTGGGCTATATATTATTGTGGCTTTGGTGTTTTTTTGGGCGATGTGGGGGCATATGTGCACGTGTGGTGCAGTTGATTACTGTATTGTGAATGAGATGCGCATGCTGCGACATAAAAATTATGTGTATATTGATGCACACGCGGCGAGATAAGGGGGCTTATGCGCGTGTTGCAAGTAAGGGAAAATACTTCATTGTGATGCACACGCGGCGATAAAAAGGGGGTTTATGCACGTGAAGCTATGTAATGGGAAATGTTTTGTTGTGAAGCTCACGTGGAGTCATAAGTAGGGCTGTGCATAATTTGGTAAATACGAATTACCGTACGTAAACCGAAAATTTTGAGTATTTGGTACTTGATATTTTGGTATTCGGTATGGTATTTGGTTTAAGTTTTAAAAAATATTGGCATTTTAAAATGAAATACTGAAATACCGATATCATATCGAAATATATGTTATATTACACAGTACACATATTATTAATTATAACATAAATATAAAAATCTAAAATTTTACTTTTCTTTATTCTCTAAGTTCATCAATTAACTCTAAGCAAGTAACAAGACATTTCTATGATCAAATTTATTCTTTTATGTACAGTTTTCTCAAAACTTTTGTCAACAAACATTTTTAGTTTTGTACTTTTGAGTACTTTAATTTAGAATATTACAGTCTATGACTCTATGCACTAGTTAGTATTCAAACCAAATAAACTGCAGTTACCAAACAGAATAAACCGAAACCGAAAGGAGAAAAATAGAACCATACCGAATTTAATTAGGTACGGTATTGGTATTTCATTTTAAGAAATTGAATACCGAAAATACCGAACCGAAATGTCTAAATATCGTACCGTACTGACCGATGAACACCCCTAGTCATAAGGGTGATTTGTGATTATTTTATGTGGTGTTTCGGGGTGATTCGTGATGTTATTCTTATGTTGGAACGGGCTGATGATTTGAACATGTCATTATTTTTCTTAAATGATTACACTTTGTGTTTTACGAGTTTTTGTTAATTTGTCATGTTATCATATGCCTATTCCGTATTGCTATTTATTTGATTCTGCTCTGCGTTGCTAGTTTTATATTGATATTCTGCACAGGTTATTCGTCTAGTGAGTGTCTTGACTTGAACCTCGTCACTACACACCTAGGTTAGTCTTGATACTTACTGGGTACCGATTGTGGTGTACTCATACTACGCTTTTGCACATTTTTGTGCAGATCTAGGTACCTTGGATCGTGCTGGTCGTTAGAGAGTCGGGTTGGACTTAGGAGACTTCAAGGTATACCTGTCGTTCCGCTTGCAGGCCTGGGAGTCAACTTCTATTATTTTCTTTGCTATCGTTTATTGTATTTCCAAACTGTGTTGTATTTTGAGATTTTTCGTGTACTCTCTGTAGAGCTTATAATTCGATATTACCAGGTTTTAGGATTTATATGACTATTGTATTCCGCTTTTGGTTATATTATGTTACTTTTCAACTTTCATTAATATTTAAGTTGGTGTTTTGTTCTGTTGATCTCGTTATGTAATAGGCTTACTTAGTCTTAGGTACTATGTGTCATCACAATCTTTAACGTGGGATTTTGGGCGATAACATATTAATTCTATAATTTGTTATTATGTTTTATTATTATTTGTTGTCTGGCTTTCCTAATAAGTGAGTTAGGAGTCATCACGACCGATAGTAATTTTAGGTCGTGACACAATCCTTCGTTAGGAGACATGTCTCGTTACTTTAAACTAATTATGAATTACAATGAGACACTTACATGATACTTCTAATTGTGGATTATAACTATATACATATATGTTTCATCTAATTATGGATTACAGTAAGACACTTGCATGATTGATCTGATTTTGAATTGCAATTACCTACTTATGTGTTTTATCTAACTATGGTTTACGACGACGAGATAAGTATATGATACATCTAATTATGTGTGTCTTTATATATATTTGTTTTTAGGCCCGTGTATGTCGAGTCTTGCAATACTTAACTTTACTAAATAACATAATTAATTATTAAAATAAAACTTTGACTAAATAAATATGCACGAAAGAATAATACAAGTATCTCTGAACGATGTAGATTGACTTGTTTGTCGAGGTTAAGATGAAAATCTTGAATCTATGAACATGAACAATTAAATTTTTAATTAGATACATATATTTTTTTACTAATTTTATATTATGAGGTATACACGTGTAATAAAGCGTATCAAATCCTTATAGGTGATATTTCTGATATATGTTCCTTTGCCTCTCTTAAGGAATTCAATACGAAAACCATGTCCTCTGCAACACGACAAAATATTTCTTTCTTGAAAATTTAATCCTTAAGATCATGTAATTCTGCTCTAAAAATTAAACTCGAGTCAGTAAGTCTGAACTATCTTGAGAAAGTTAGAACTTTAAAAAACTCATCTTAAATCTCTACCCATCGAGTGTTGTCATTGTATAAATAGATCTACTCTTTCAAAATAGTGAATCAGAAACATACCGTCAACACAGATGAGGAAAGCCATAGGCAGTCCTCTGATCAAATATTCAACTATCTGTGTTAACAACTCTTGCTTTTTCCTTTTGTTTAAAACAAATAGTAATAGCGTAAAACACTACTAGAAAACAGCAAAAAAGTGATCAAAATTTAGCGACTAACGTTGGTCTGTTCGAAAAAGCGACCAACTTTGGTCGCCAAACTGGTAAAAAAAATAATAATAATAATCTTAAATAAATTAGCGACCAAAGTGGGTCGCTAGTTGGTCGCCATATTCGTCAACTTGTTGACCGTAGTGGTCAGACCAGTTTGGTCAAAGAAATTTCACTATTTGCGACCAACGTTGGTCGCTTAAGAAGGGGTAACTTTTGGGCAAGATTCTTATCTGGAAAATATAAATATATCAGATTTGCATTTTGCGACCAACATTGGTCGCTAATGTTAAAGTATATATATTTGCGACCACATTTGGTCGCTTTCATGTCAACATTTTGCAAAAATTAAACTCACTATTGTAGTTACTGTCTAAATAATATAAATGTAAGCCGTTAACGCTTTTGTAACACAAGGGATTAATATGAAGTTAAGTTGTACTACGGAGCGTGCGTGCGTATCCATATATATATATATATATATATATATATATATATATATAAGAACATGAAGCGCTCGGAATAGAGGGACGGGTTCTTTTAGGTATTGATACACTTGTAACGATGAATCACCGTTATAGGATATTATATATATAACTTGATATATAATATGCTATACTATATATATATATATATATATAAATTGTATAGTGTATTGTATAATACACTATACAATACACTTAGTATATGCAATACACTTAGTATATATATACTATATATCTATACATATATATATATTAAGTGTTTTTTATAGTGTATTATATATCAATGTATATTGGATATATCAAGGTGTATATATATATATAAATATTAAAGTTATATTCGATATATATATAGTATAATATAGTATAGTATATATATACTAAATGTATTGCCTATACTAAGTGTATTGAATAGTGTATTATATAATGTAGTGTATTATATATCAATGTATATTCGATATATCAAGGTGTGTGTATATATATATATATATATATATATATATATATATATATATATATATAGTATAATATAGTATAATATATATATACTAAGCGTATTGCACATACTAAGTGTATTGTATAGTGTATTATACAATACACTATTCTATATATATATACACTATAACGGTGATTTATCCTTACAAGTGTATCAATATCTAAAAGAACCCGTCCCTGTGTTCCGAGCGCTTCGTGTTCTTATATATATATAGTTATATATATATATATATATATATATATATATATATATATATATATA